>WAAE01001248.1:0-30709 GCA_013400495.1 Nicator chloris
TTTTTTTTATTGAAGAGGTAAATCAGTAAGATACAGAAGACAGATAAGAGGTTTTTGACTCCATCTCTCTACTCAACTTGGAATGTACTCTTAAGCGCACTTAAGTCACCTACTGTCCGTTCTTGTTTTGAATGTCTCAAGATTTGTAATTTTCAAGACCTACCATGCAAAAATATTCTGTATTTCAATACTAAACACTATTAAAATTTTATTCACTCGCATTTTTTCTTCAGACATGAAGCTTAAATTTTTCCTTTTCTTAAAGTTCAAAAGTAATTATTCATAATTTTCCTTTTGTACTGATTACAGACTTATGCTAATAGCAGCTTTTTCTGTTTCAGCTAGCACAGAAGAATTTCTATGATGATCTCTCTTATTGAGCTTTGTGAGTCAATTTGTATTTTTTAATAAATTTTTGATCCCATCTATATTAAACATTGTTACATTATCAACTTCCTCTTCAATGTTACTGAGGTATTGTATTTATTTTACTACCACAGCATTTTAAGCCTTTCTATTCCCTGATTGCTTCTGACTTCTGTTAGAGTTTTTTTTCCTTTGTAGAGTTTTTTCCTTTTTTTAAATTTTTATTTGTTTTGTTTTGTTTTGTTTTGAATGGTCAAAATCACTCTCTTTCTTGCAAAAAAATGCCAAAAGACTCAATAAACACTGCAAGCCAAAGATATGATGGAGGGCACAAATCTTTGTAAATAATAAAGTCAAATAAACAACGCATGTTGCCACTGACATGTTAAAACATAATACTATTGTAGTACTTAAATATTCTCTTTAATAAAACATCATGGAATAGCCATTAAACATGAACTTTTTCATTTTTTGTTTTTCTATTTATTTGGTCCTCTCTGATGTGCAGGGAACTATATTTTGACAGCACAAGTTAGAAGTCATGGGATTTCTCTTTGAACAGATCACGCTTTTTCAGCTGAGATGAGAATGTTTTGCTTTTGACATTATGTCCTCTTGCTGTGCATTCTTCATGTTAGACATTGCTGACATTATTGGACTATAAGTCAGATGTTTGCCCTGTAGAAAGAGCAGTAAGAAATTTTTCTGATGATGACTCACTATATGATAAAGTAAAATGCACTAGCAGTGAAGGAGGTTATTGATTTCAAGGCTTTTAAAATAAAAAGGAAGAAGGAAATCAGAAAATGGGGAATCACTCCTTAGATGAAAGACATAGATTGTCATGGGCAGATGTGCAGACTTTGCCAGAAACCACAGAAAATCTAAAAGGCCTTGCAGAATATTCTCCATTTAGTAGTCAACATTCATCAGCATCCTAAAACTCAATGTCTCAAAAAACAGGCCTATGGCTTGTATGAGTAAAGAAAAACAAGACCAAAATAAAACAAAACAAAAACAAACAAACACATAACCAAAACTCAAACAAACGACCAACCACAACAACATCTCAGTGGATTCTTCTGTATTTTTCATATTTTCACAGAGTTAGTTGTCACCATGGTATCTTAGGACCACAATTTTCAGCAGAGCTCCTTTGTGACAGGCCCTTTATACCTGCACAAAATAAGTGCCAGGCCTAGCTCTGAATAAAACTCAAAATGGAGATGAGTTGCAATGCCACCTTCTAACAGTATTGCACCAACCATGGATAATATAAGCTGTAATGTTCAGTTCATGCAAAGGACTAGGACGTGGAAGTACAAGGGTTTCACTGCTTAAGAGCAGTGAAACCTCCATAAAAATCCAGCATCACCTCATTTGGTTTGACCTCACAGTGGTTAAAAAAGTAGAAGCTCTTAGTATGAACAGGTAGTACTTTCACATAACATGGGAATCACTTATCAGATATACTGAACATTTTCTTTAAATACTTGCAAGTTTGAAAGGTTAAGTGACAAGGTTAAGTGTCTAGTTTTGCACTCTTTTTGTTCCTAGTGTGCTCTGAGGTTTTCCTTAATGATAGGATTAAATATGGTTTCCAGCTACAAACAGTTGCTTGTCGTTCCCTGTAGGTTAGTCTCTATATTTTGTGCTTATCACAAACAAAGAGGAAATAACTTTCTCAGCCTTTGAGAGTCTCTTAAAATGCACACACTTTGGGGAAATCATATTTTCTTGAAGGAAATGAGGCGTGACCAATCACACAAAACGTGAGAAAATCCCTTGATAGGTGACCTTTGCCATGTGTAAAAGAAGCTGTTCAGTGGCTGAGGTTTCATGGATTTCATGCATGAAAATCAGATTTTCTGGCCACCAGTGCTGTTCAGTAAATAAATAATCCATCATTGTGTCAAACAGTAGAAACACGAAGATACTGGCATTGCTAACTGAATAGGGGTTTTTAGTTAGCAACTTATGCAAACCCTACATTTTGTCTGCAGGAGCTGTACATGCCTTTCTTGCAGTGTTTAGTTTTCATTACTTGAACTTAGGTTATTCATGTTTAGGATAAGTGAGAAGGAAGTCTGTGGTGGGGACTATAGCCCAGTTTGACTGTATATAACCAGATGCACCTATATAGAAAAGAATAACAAATAATGCTATCATACAATACACTCTGGGAATGTTTTTTGGGGCCTTTCACAAGGGATGAAATCTTTCTGCATTGTACAGTTCCATAATAATGATAGATATTTTTCTGAGGTATGCTGGAGCACAGAGAACAACATCCTTAACACAAAGTCATTTAGCTAGGTTTCGCTTCAGTGTGTGAAGTCAATTTGCATGAAATAGTAAAATATCATTTTCTCGTTCCTATTGCATAATTCCTAACCAAACTTTTATTTATAAACCACAATTTTTTCTCACTTATATGTAGAAGATAATCTTCTATGTTGAATCTAGCAAAAGTTGCATTTTTTCTTATTCCTTTTCCCTTTCCTTCCTTTTCTTTCTTTTTTTTAATTTTTAATTTGGATATTCTTTTTCACAACAAAACTGTAAGAAAACAGGTATTTAGCATGAAATGACTGCACAAATGAACTTCAGGGGTCAATGAGACCTCATTGTATAGTTTTTACTTCCTTTTCCTTACACAGAAAATTATCTATATTAGCTTTAATTTTGTTTATCTAAGGAATATTTGGTCTCTTGAGAGATGTGATCTAATATCTAGGATTCTAATTCCTTATTTTGCACAGTTTTAATTGCCAGTCTTTTAAAACCAACAAACTTTAATGATTATATGGCAAAATTCTTAACTCCTTAGAGCTCATTACTGCAATAAACAGCTCATTTTTCCCATTACCTTGTGGATTCTCTGGACAAAGAGTTGCCATGATTTCTTCAATCTACCACATAACTGGTCCTTACTGCTGATATGAAATAAATAAATAAATATATAAATGAAATTTTTTATTTCTTTCATGACATGACATTTTTCCTTTGCTACTTGTGTGCTTTAGGTCTTGGGAACAAGACTTATTTATCCAGTTTGCAGCCCCTTTTTATCTATCAAATACTACTGAAAATGGGTTACTGTGCTCACTAATTTTAATATGCTGATGTTACTGTACTCATTTTAATATGCTGCAGCATGGACTCAGTATGGCTTATCAAGAATAACAGATGAGATCTACAGTCTCATTAACATGCATTACTAATAAAAATTCATGTAATTAGATGTAAAAAATAAGCTAAAATAATACTTTTGTGTATTTTTATTTTGCTTTTCTTAGAACAAATTAATTTTTTTTCAGAGTTACAAGATTTCCTGCATTTTCTTTAAAATTCATACTACTTTAGCACTTAAACATGTAAAAAAATTATTAG
The DNA here is from genome assembly GCA_013400495.1 of Nicator chloris. Lineage (NCBI taxonomy): Eukaryota > Metazoa > Chordata > Aves > Passeriformes > Pycnonotidae > Nicator > Nicator chloris. The sequence continues at coordinate 3,760 of WAAE01001248.1, forward strand.
GCTTCTCCTTAGTACACATCAGACTAGAAATTCACTGTTGTCTTCCATCTCTGGATCAAGTTAAATTATTTTGACAGAAGAAATATTGGTTTATTTGTTTTCATAATCTTATATATCAAAACTTTCAAATGTCCTAACCATTCAGTTATTTATTGTTACAGGGTTTTGGTTTTTTTTATTGCTAATAGGCTGAGAGGTTGCATCAGGAGAAATATCAGAATCAATTTGTGCATGCACAAACAAAAACACTGAACGTTCTATTGAAATTTGTCCCTCCTGGTGTAAAGATCAAGACAAAAGATTTTCTGATGCTGTTGGTACATGTGTTTGCAGAGAGGACAATTATTTAGACCTCTGCCTGCCCACTTTTTCCCAGTTCTGTCCTCTGATAGTTCTGGTAGGCTTCTACAAGTGCAGAAGCGAGTGACAGATTTCACAGAGATGACTCAGCATTCCCTAGGCATTTCTTCAGTTTTAAAAGAAACAACTCATGTGCTTTTTTCTTTCCTTTGTGATAAAATTCTGAAAAGTATTTTGTTATTATTTGATGGCTTGCTGAGGAAGCTGCTTGATTTTTATTGTGACTGAAAGTTGCAGTGGGCGTACGTTGTATGAATGTAAACAGCGTGACTTTTGTAATGAGAATAAAGAATGCAAGAAAGTAAAATGAAACAAACAATGAGAACTCACGCAATGGCAGGATCTAGACTTATTAAGTTGTCACTGCCATAGTGTCATGCTAATAGAATATAATAAGGCAACATTGAAAACTACTTTTCTGATATTTTCATCTATTAGTTAGATTTCTAAGACTTTCTCCATTGACATGTGGATTGAGTCTCTTTTATTTATCAGGCAGCAGAATGAAACCTCAGCCTGTTGTTTATTATAGAAGATGAAATATAAAATCATGGCTTACAAAGCAGCCATAGTTCCCCAAATTTTTGGCTGTACATCAATATAATTATTTATTTATTTATTTAATTTGTTGTAGGGGGGAAAAAAAGATTCATGAGTGATTCTATAAGTGTAAACTGGGTGTGGCATTAATTTGACTTAAGTTTACATGTCTAAAAGTCTGGTTATTGATAGATCAGTCATGCTAGACCATCCTTATAAAACCAGTGGAGTAAAACAGACCTAAAGGAAAAATTACATCTCTCCTTTTTTAGACAGCTATTTTAGCAAGAGGATAATGCTAAAATTGCTAAATGCTAAAAATGCTAAAATTGCTAAATGCTCCTGGTTATGCCATTTCTGTTGATTGGAAAGAAAATCCAAGTTGACTGCTTTAGACCAAGATGGTTAATTTTAGATAAATAGATTGTCTGTGATGAATTCTATCAAAACTTTAAAGATCTGAGTGACTTTAAATGTCCATTCAATGTGTATTTGCGACTGAGCTGACATTGCAATTTGAACCTTAGTTTTATCTTCCTGATTAAAGATGCCTGCCTTCAGAGTACAGTCATCCTATATTGCCTTTATAACCCAGAGGAATACATACCTCCCCAAAGGAGTAAATAATATATTTTTTATGTGGACCAACCCTTTCTTTGGAGATGTCTTTCTCATTAGCAGCCAAGAAAAAGAGAACTAGAAGAATTCAACTTAATTTCGTTTACAATGCACGCTGAAGTTGAGGAAAATTAATCCAGGCTACATACACAGGACCTGGGCTTTAGCCAAACATGAGGGTGAAGAGAAACCAGCTGTTTATATCCACTCCAGACTCCCTTCTTTACCTAGCAGTGTCAGCAAAGTTTCTGTCACCATTTCACTGGCAACAGTGAGGCATCTACCTTGCCCCAACACTTACTGCTCCTCTCATCAAATACACTGGGCCCACACTGTGCTCCATAAATTCACTGCAACCCTGTGAATTCATGGTCCCTGCGACTGTCACTCTTTTGCACACCCTCCAAAGGCCTGGAAGCTTTTGGAGATGCAAAATCATTGTTGCGCATTCTCTGTCTCCTGCCAAGTCTTCACTCAGCAGCAGTGAGGAAGGTCGTGGTAGATGGGCCGGAGGAGATGAGTGTTGAGAGGCTGCTGCTGACAGAAGCACAGCTGGCTCTGAGCACTGCTGCTCTTCCTTCCCCTTCCCTTCATCTCCTCCAGATCAGGCTGGCTAACTAGTGTCTCCCCATTTCTAGCAGAAAGATTCAATCCCACGCTTCCCACCTACTTCCTCTGCAGGTCTAAAGACAGCCAACTGTTGTTGCTGTCAATTGATGGTGTTTGTTTTGTTTGGTTTTTTTTAAAAAGGTTCTTAATCTGATTTTAAAAAGTTAATATATATTTTTATTAAGCCTTTTTATTAAGGCCCTTTGTGAACAAAATAAGACATCAACTTTTCATTTGGTTTAATTTCTATCAGAATATCTTCATTTTTTGTTGTTAAAAATTTTAAAAATCCCCTTTTTTTCTCTATCCTATGACTCTGCTGAAAATTATTCACATGGAAAATGTAACATAGGATGACTAAAAGGAAAGGAATTTATTTCCTTACCTTTATTACATATACTTCAAATAATTAATTTGAATTTTCTTGCCAAATTACCTTCTTTCTCCATCTTGTACAAAAAAACCCTCCACACTGTTCTTCTAGAAATACTTACAAATGAAAAAGAAGTGATTAGTTGCTGAGTGGATAAAATGTTAAAGAAAAGAAACCTTCTCTTATAAGTATTGAGTAATCATCCTTAACAAGGAACAGTTTATAAGATATTTCTCCATTTTTGATAGTTTCAACTCTGAATCCAGCAATGACTATAGTACTAATTTTGGGATTCACATTCAAGCTTTTGAAAATTCTAATTTTAAATTAGAAAAGCATGCACTTCTTTATAGATATGGTAGGATATCACCCATTCAAATTATATATTTATTTTGGCTATCCTGGTCAAATTATATTTACAGATAAACTAGTGACATTTTACTTTTGTGTGGGTTGACTTGATAGAAACATATGAGAGCAAGGCTTTTGTTATAAAATTTTGTAAGATGTCTTGCCTTAATCAAATATAACCAGATACTGATGCAGGGAGCAGAAGTAAAACACTGATGAGCTCTTAAGATAATTTTCAATGAATATTATGAATTTCAAGATTCAAATTTCTATTATGTTTTATAATGTAAATCCAATTTGGTTATCTCTGTAATATATAGTCAGTAAAACTAAACTGAAAAAAATCATAAAATAAGATGAGTTGGGAGGGATCTACCAGGATTATTGAGTCCAACTCCCAGCCCTGCAGAGCACCATCCCCAAGAGTCATACCAGGTAACTGTGAGTGTTATCTAAACAATTCCTGAACTTGGACAGGCTTGGTGCTGTAACCATTTCCCTTGGGAACCTGTTCCAGTGCTCAGCCACCTTCTAGGTAAAAAAACCCCTTTTTCTGATATCCAACCTAAACCTCCTCCGACTCAGCTTCACTCTGTTTCCTCAGGTCCTGTCCTTGGTATTGAGAGTGATCGGTCCTCTTCCCCTTGTGAGGATGTTGAAAACCACGAGGCCTCCCTTCTAGCTCCTCTTCTCCAAGCTGAACAGACCAAGGGACGTCAGCCACTCCTCAAAAATCTTCCCCTCAAGTCCCTTCATCATCTTTGTTGCCCTCCTTTTCATGGTCTCTAACAATTTGATGTCTTTTTTATGTTGTGGTGTCCAAAACTGCCCCCAGCACTCGAGGTGAGGCTGCCCCAGTGCAGAGCAGAGCGGGACAATCCCCTCCCTTGCCTGGCTGGTGATGATGTGCCTGATGCAGCCCAGGACACAGCTAGGCCTCCTGGGTGCTTTGCAATGACACCAACAAGATCTTTGAGGATTTTTTGGATGATTCCCATCAGGCCCCATAAATTTATAGGGATCCAGCTGGAGCCACAGGTCCCACAGAAGTTCAGGGCTGATTGGAAGTTGATCATTCTCACAGTCATGGTTCTCCATCTCAGGGCAGTAAGACCCCCTTGGTCTGTCATCTGTGTTGAAGACAGAGGCAAAGAATGCGTTGTCCATGTCCCCATGTCATGTGACCATCCTCATCCTGTAGTAGGTGAATGTTATTTTTACACTCTCTTTTCCCATTAAAATATTTGAAAAACTCTGTTTTATTGTCCCCCACATTTCTGGCCAACCTAATCTCCAATTGATCTTTGGATGTATGAATTTTCTCCATATAGAACCATTATGCTAAGCTATTCTGCAACATAAAATATTCTCTTGTTTAAAAATATTTTGTGTGGATCCAACTTTGGACCAATGAAGGCTCATTTGAAGGACATTGTGACATTAATCTAAGAAAGAGAGAAGAAGAATTAATAGAGATATTCTTATATATTTCATCATAGTCCAACAGTATGGCTGGAATGTTGCCAAGATATGGTGTTTTGCAAGCATTTGTATCACAAATATATAATCCAATATAGTATATTTACTGAAATATAATCCAAGTAAGTAAACATTTAGCTCCCAGGAATGTTAGAATATGAACAATTAGTTACATAACTGTAGTTAGACCCATGGGTGCAATTCAGAGAGTCTGCACAGCCATACTCCACTAACAGACTCCTCATGTAAAGGAGAACTTCAGGGTTTTCTGTAATTTCACTGCATGGGACTTATGAGAAAGATTTTGATACAGTCTGTTTGGGGAGGAGAGGCTCTTTGTAAATGACTGGGTCAAAGAGACTGAGATATCCCAAAGTTTTAGAGGCTCTAGCTTCAAAATTAAGCTCAATCATGAAGGGGATGAAGCTTCAATATGTCTGGATGTATCCTGAGAGCAGGTCTGCCCCTCTTCAATCCTCCTTTTCAGATCTAGGAAGATGTGCCAATCTTGCATTTCCATTCATTTACACTGTCTGATACTTTTATTTATTTCTTCTGGCCAGATAGTTGAGAAAGCAGATTCTATGTTCCTCCTCCTCCCAAAAGCCAAGGAATTACTTCGAAATCTTAATCAACAGCTGAAACCTTATGGTTCGGGAAAAAAAACAACAGATTTTTCAGTAAATACAGACATATTGTCTTGAAGAGTCCTTGTCACTGATATCAGAAATAACAAAAATAAATCTTGCATATTCCTGTCAGCCTTCAGCAGTGGAGCACAGAAGTCAGTCTATTCCAATGGGTAGATATGGAAGTAGCAAATCTGGAGCAGTTCAGTTCTTCTGAGACACGCAGGCTTTTTACTCTTCTCTGAGTAAAAAACTATCTCAATGGACAGGCCCAAAGAGTGGTGATGAATGGAGCAAAATCAGTGCAACTGAACATTTTTGTGTATAGGTGTTATATGACCCAGCCCTGAAGCTAAGAGTAACTGAGGTTCTTGTTAATAGATCCATTGGTGTAGACTACTGTGGAAACACACTGAATGACCACTGTTTACTCACACACATATATTTTTACATATAGGTATGGATGGTTTGTTTTAGAGCAATCTAGTTGCAGAGAAAAGGTGGTGTGTAGTCTTCTTGGTTGTTATCTACAGAAATATAACAATATAAAGATATCACTTAAGAAAATATATGCAGAAAAGAAAGAAAGGGTAAGAGTAGATCATGGAGAGGAAAGATACTGCCCCCCAAAGACCCAGCAACAAGACTTGATTTTTTGCAATTTACATATCCATTGGTCACTGAAGACTTGATCTGTTGGAGGTTGGGAATGGGTTAATATACATTCAGGTTTCGGTGGGAACGTCCAAGTGCCTCCCATTGGGAGGAAGTTTTACACTGTATGTTGCAACACTGTGGATCTTCTGCAGTCATCTGGTGGAAGGTCCCAGAAAGGTGTCTGAGGGAATTTCAGGTGTCTTTGACAGTTTATGACATCTTCGGAAACAAGAGAGTGGCTTCTCATGTCACTAAGCCAGTTATGCCCCATCAGAAGGGATAAATAGCTTCAGGCCTATGTGTGAATGTCCTGATACTTTCCCTGGAGGGGAATTTTACACTTAGCCCAATTATGCAAGGCAGGACATTGTCAGGACGAAAAACATTAACCCACCTCTTCAGGACCTGTTCCTTGTCAGTCTTCTTCCTCACCTGGCTCAAAACACAGCCTGCTGCTAAACAAGTCGGTTTGTCTGTGGTCATGCTCCCGTGGTAGATTCGCACTCCCTTTGCACCTGGGCTGTTCTTATGCAGATCAGAGGTTTTGCCACCACACAACAAAAACTCTCCTTCAACTCTTCTGTTGGGGGGTGCAAACCTGGCTTAGCAAAACACCCTGCTCCTTTTGCAAATGGCCAATTTTTTGAGTCATTAATCCTTGACACTTCTGTCTCTCTCCATGGGCCAACTCTGAACTGTAATTTTATTTTGCAAACAGTCACAGCCAAACAATCTTCACTTTCACTGTTTAAATTCTGGAAGTTGCTGGGGTTTTTTGGGTTTTTTTTTCTTTTTTTTCATGAGAATGGAGAATTTTCGTGTACTTTGACTTATTTTAAAGAAAAGATGAGTAGTTTCAATTAAAGTGTTCAGCCAGCTCAGGATTAACCATAAACACTAAACATTAAAACTGAAATGATAGTAGGGCGCAGAAGAAAATATTTGAAATCAGTAAATATAAAATGTGGGTAAGAACATTTTTATGCATCATTTCACAAATATAATATCAGTGATTTCTGAGATCATAGTAGATTTCCAGCCCCCAAAATTTAATTTCTGATGTCTTCTAGTATAGAAGTCTCAGTGGTGACTCACTAATGGGTTTTCAAGCCAACATTTGTTTTAGTACAGAAAATCTCTGAATGCCCATAGACCACACAATACCCTTATATTCTTGGGCTGAGGTAGTTCTAAAGGAAAATGTCCCTATTGTGAGGTGAGAATTTCCTTTGGTAAAGTGCTCACCAGCTATTTTTAAAGTACTGAGGAAGTTGTAACATTACATCAGGATGCGATGACAGGTGACGATATTCTGTTTGTCCTGTGCTGTATGCTGCTCTTATGTTCTGGGGAGTGCACATAAGTGCATAAAGTTATGCACGTAGTAGGTGCAGAACTGATATTTGTATAAGTAGAGTTTTCAGCTGTTCTCATTGCAAAAGGTGCTCTAAATCTAACTGACAGAAGTACCAACACATTTTTCCATGAAGGCCATCAGGTCACAAGAGAGTCTTTAAAAAGTGTGTACTCAAATCCAACAACTTCCATAGCAGATAAGAAAGCAGTCACTTCTTAATGTAGGAAGGATTTCAGTGAAGAGGTTAGAGTTTTTGTTATCTTTTTGTTTTCCAAAGCTTTTGTGAGATTTATTAGTGCACCAAACCAAGAAAACCATTCTACAATCAAAACAGTTATTGAACACACAGCTCCAGTAATCCTGAGATTAAGGGACAGTAGACGGATAGGTAGGCAGAAAATGTTTTGAAATTAATTAATCCATTAATCCAATTAATTAATGACACTGGAAACTCTGACTGAAAAAAGATTCACATTTTGTTTTTCATTTTTTTTAGACTGCAATGATTTACAAAGTTTCAAATGCCAACACATCTACTAAGCCAGACCATTTAAAGAGTCTAAATAAGCTTGCACAGTTTTAAGCTCTCTGACTTTGAATATGAGCTTTGAAGTCATGCCAAAAAACAGCTGCAGTAGAGCTGCTTTAGAACTGAATTCCTGACACTGGAATTAGTGTTGGGTGTGTGGCATGCCTAATGATAATCTTGACCATGTTTGCTGTAGACAGCCATCACACATGGTGCCTCTGAGTCAATAATTCTCCTAAGATAAGATTTGGAACTTTTTTAGTTTTTACAGATTGGTGTTCTGGATGCTGTCCATTCTGCAAAGCCAACTTGACTAACCACATGACATTTATCCATAGGAGAGAAAGATTTCTTGAACAATCCTTTAGTTAATTCCTGCTGAAAATTTATTATCGGAGCATAAGCAAAAAAATTAAAAGTGAAAATGTCTCTCATATAGGTTATAACCATAATTAATTGGATTCTCAAAATTCTTCAATTTCTAAATATATTAGAGCTTCAGTGTTTTATTCATATAAAAGCTTAATATTTATATCAATAAAAACTGTTCACTTCATAAAAGAAATAAACTATCATGCCACTTCATCCATGTCGAAGCACACAGTCAACATGCCAGAATTGTTTTGTTCTCTGTGCTGCAGTGAAAAGCATATGCTTTTGCTACTGAAAGCTTTGGGAGTAACATAGGATGTCAGAGGTAAAAAGAAAACCATACACAAGTAGATTGAGCTTTTTTCTAAAACATGTTCACGTATCACTGTCTTTCTAAATGGAAGTCTCCTATCCTGAACTCAGAAATATAAACAACAGCATTTCCATTGAATTTAATGGAGCAGTTCTAGTTCTCCAGGAAAAAAGAAGCAGCATACTTCTTTCACTCAAACATTAGTCACTATGAAAGAACAGATAATTTACTTGAAATATGGAACTCCTAAAATGCATCCTTCATCCTGGCTAGATGATTTCATTTAACTTTTATGATGTGATTAGTCATCCTATCGTGATGCAGCACAATGTAACTGAGCACGTCAAGCATTTGAGATAAGAGTTGCCTTGCAGATAGAGATGTTGGCAATGGTTTCAAAGCACACTCTGTCTTGAACGTGGGCGTAGATTACACAAAGAAGGCAAATATCAAAAAATGGTATATATGTATTCTAGGCATTTTGAACCCTATATGTGAATTTTCCCACACCTCAAATGATATTACAGCCCTACATTTAGAAAGTGTAGAGAGGGAAAAATCCACAATTTAAACATTGAATCTGTCACCAAAAATAATTATTCAAAAAACTTTGGCCATTATATTTCTAAACTTCTATATTTCTATGAAAATTATTTATTGGACTTCATTTACTACTGATTTATACATTGTGAATTTACTACTGCTTGTATGAAGACTGGAAAATATGGTATGTGCAATAAACAAAGTTTAAAAAAAAAAACATTAATCATGTAGAATTCTATATTCTAGCCACAAAAAAATCCTGCAAAACCCAAAACATAAATTTCAATTTAAGAGGAGTAAGCTAGATATATAAATAAAAAATTACTTGATACTCAGAAGGTAGGTTATGTTCTATTCCTTTCACATAACCATAACAACCACTGCCTAAATTTGACTTTGATTTTCAGAAGCAAATGCAAAAGCGTTGTGTTACTATATCTTACAACATGGGTAAAAAATATGTCGAGAATTATAAGACTCTCTTGAAATTATAATTATCACATTTTTTTTTAATTATTTAACATTTGTGAAATTATTTTTTATAGCTGCCCTCTCTAAAATACATTGGTTTTATTTTGTTTTAATGTTCTAAAATTTGCTGATAGAATATGTTGCATGATTTAATTAAAACATTTAGGTTTTTTTACTATTCGCACTTTCCTGAATTAATTTGCATAGAGAATGTTGGACATATTAGAATATAAGACAAAAACCCCAAAACCTGAAAATATACAAAGCTAAATATTTTTATGTATGATACTTAACATATTAAATATAATTTCCATTTTCCTAAATCAGTGCCATTTTTGTCATGAATTGCATCAGTATTTTTGTGTAGGTCTATGTTTCCAAGAGCAAATAGTCTGAAATTGATAAAAAAAAAGCATGTTTTCAATAATTTCCTGAAAAAAAGCTCAGACTTTTTGGAAAAATAATAATTATAAAATGCATGTACATTTTCTGCATATAAAAGATGCCAAAAATTTAAGTTGTAAAATAGTTTAAAATAATTTAGTCGTAAAATAATCTATACCATTTGTTCTTGGTTTATTCTATTCCATAGTCTTTATGATATATTGCAGCAAAATATTTCTTTGTCTAAATTAAGAATTATTCTGTTTTCATCTTGAGGAAGAAAGGAAGCAGCATTATATTTGTAGAATCATAGAATGGCTTGGATTGGTAAGGAACTTTAAGATCAACTGTTGCTCCAAACAGCCTGCCATAGGCAGGATCACCTTCCACTAAACCAGGTTGCTCAAAGTCACATCCAGACTGCCCTTGAACTCCTCCAGGGATGGGGCATCCACAGCTTCTCTGAGCAACCTGTTCCAGTGTCTCACCCCTCTCACAGTAAAGAATTTCTTCCCAACATCTAACCTAAATCTGCCCACTTTCAGTTTGAAGCCATTCCCTCTTGTCCTGTCACTACATACCCTTGTGAATAGTCTCTCTCCATCTTCCTTACAAGGCTCCATTCAGACACTGAAAAGTTGCAGTTTGGTCACCTTGAAGCCTCCTCTTCAGATTGAACAATCCCAATTCTCTCAGCCTTTCTTCATAGGACAGTTGCTCCATCTCCCTAATAATCTTGGTATCCCTCCTCTAGACTCTCTCCAACACGTTGATACCCTACCTTGTGCTGGGCACCCAGAGCCGGACACAGCACTGCAGGTGGGGTCACACAGAAGTAGTGTAGCAGGGCAGAATCCCTTCCCTCTCCCTGCTGGCCACACTGCTTCGGATGCAGCCCAGGATACAACTGGCTTTTTGGGCTGTGAGTGCAAATTGCCAGGTCACGTGCAGCCTCTCACCCACCAGCACCCCCAAATCCTTATCGGCAGGGCTGCTCTCCATCTGTTCACCCCCGAGCCTGTCTCAATACAGGGGTTGCCCTGATCCAGGTGTAGCACCTTGTGCTTGGTCTTGTTAAACCTCATGAGATTCACATGGCCCCACTCCTTAAGCTTGTTCAGGTCCCTCTGGATGACATCTTGTCCTTCAGGTGTGTCAACCACACCACTTGGCTTGGTGGCATCTATTTTTATAAAGATTTTTTCTATAAATATAAATCTTACCCTTTATGTTTATATTGTAAAAGGCATTCTAAGGATGCTATTGGTTTAGTTTAAAACTGTTTTGTATTCCTCTTTGACATAGCTTTCTACCTGCATGAGCAAATTAATATTTTTAAACATATATTGTTTCATGGAGTCATATTAGTGTTTTAATTATTATGATGGCTGAAAGATACATGTTGAACAGATCAAAAGGAAAGAGACTGTTTATGTGTTAAAGTATGTTTTGAACTGATATGTCACTGATGGAGTCATGAGAAGTAAATATAATTCTCAAAAATCATGAATTGCATGTAACTGAGTAGGTGAGTAGCCTCTTCTCAAGCAAATAAAGACTTCCTTTTCACTCCCATTCAGCTTTAGTTTTTCTTTTAGCTGTTGGACTGCAGTACAGAGAGAAGTTTTAACCCTAGTGGAAAAGAAAAATATATAAAGGAAAAAAATCTTATGGAATTTTGGTAATATAAAAATTGAAAATAAATAGGATTTTTTTTTAATGCTAATTCTTTGGAAGAGTAAAAACATTAGTCTCAGAACATTCCTTGTGTGCTGAAAATCCTGTCTCTGCTGAAGTCAAAATTCCCACTGATTTCACTGAGATCAAGAGATCACACCTGATCTATACCATCTAGTGTGAGATGAAAATCAAGCTTCAATATATTGTCTGAAATTTGACAAACCAAAACCAAACAGCTTCCCTCAGGCCTACCTGCAAACAGATGTGTTCATTCTTCTGAGTCTTACATGGCAATGCCAAATGTCAGCTGCTTTGTACACTGCTATTTGGACAGGTTAGCATACAGGGTGTCAGAACTTCAGAGTGGAACAAGTGCATTGAGAAAGCAACCAGCTTCTTGCTTCATAAGGAAAATACAGTGATTTCTTATAATCTTCCTACATACACCCTAGACAAAATGACAGTCAAGTTAAAAGTTACCATAGATAAGAAATGGCCATCCACTAACTCTGCTTCTGTAAAATGAGTCTGTAAAACTCAACCTCTTCCTTTGGCTGGGGATTTAACACCATGAAATAGGTAGAGAAATATCATTTGGATTGACTGCAGAAAAAGAGCAATGCTTCATTTGTTCTCAAATTTCCTTGTCAAGACAAGACAAATTTTCCATCAGAACAAAATCATTTTTCACTGAAATGTGGAACTGAAATTTTTACTAAATATTAGTGTGTATGTTTAATTGTGAGTAAACACATATGTATGTGCATGCATATATATATACATATTTATACACTCCGACAAATGCATGGAAAGCTTAATGAGAGAGCAAATATTTGAAGGGAAGCAATTTCTTAAGACTTGTTTGGTTTATTTTTTAAAATCTTGCGACAGATTATTTTTCTTCCATACATTATTTCAACTTCAGTTTATACAGTGACATTTGTTTTTCTTTCATTCTAGTTCTGTAGAGGCCATTATTTCAGCATTCTAGCTTTAAAACTTGAAATATTTGCCTTGCTGGGGCCACAATTTTGCATTTCTCAAAAATCCACTCAAACTCAAAAACCCTAATGCTACAATTTAATTTTCTGAGATTATTACTTGGGATATAGAAATTATCTTTATGTTCATAGTAGGATGACGCCCTGCTTTCTACACACTGCAGCATTTGAATAAAACTCAATGATTTATCTAAGCAAAGAACTTTAAGCATTTTTGAAAGGGTAAAAGTTAATGTACAGTATATATAAATGTAAATATATAAATATAAATAAATATAAATGCATTTATAAATAAAACCACATTATTTTGTCTGAAAGGGTTGTATTTTTTTCAACTCTCTGTGGTATTCTTTGTAGTGGAAATTACTGTAAAAATGCTAAATATATATTTGGTCAATAGTTAAAGGTGTTATGTCAGAAAGAAGAAATGTATCTCAATAAAAACATGGATCTCAAAGTAGATGTTCAACAACAAAATAAACACTACAAAAAGTCCTTCAAATTATTTTCTTGACTTTGAGGACTGTTTTATTTCTTTTAATGGTAACACAGCAATAGAAGCAATGGAGAATAAGCCCTATGTTTTTCCCCTTTAAACTTTCAGGTAGATAGGTTGAATCTCTTTCCTCTTAATACTTTCTACAGGTTTTGAAATGGTTGAAAGTAAATCAGACAGCAAGAACCATCCTTTAGCTTCCCAGTGGTATTAGTCTTGTGAGAAGTTTTATTTGGGACTCAAGAGCTAAGCATACTAGAAATTACTTCCATTCCTGCATTATTAGTAAAAGCCATAGATGTGCAGACACACAAAAGATTTTTATCAAAGCCTACAAAAAGTAGCTAATCTGCTTTCAAGTTTTCAGCTAAATTCCCTTGACATGTAGCTCTAGAAAGGATTGTTGTTTTTCAAGTTTTTTAAGTATGTTTAAAACTAGGAAAAAAAATATATAACAGACTGCAAAATTTGGAGCACTTTTCAGTTGTCTTTTAAAGTGCTGGTTTAATTGATGTTTTGTTGTTGAGAATGGAGATTTCTCTCTCAAAAACAGCTGCTGTGTTTTTTGTAGAGTCTGGTAAGTATCAACGCTCCAAATGAGCCTGAGTCTCAGGAGGAGGAAGCAGGGAATCAGAAAGAGCATTGTGCTCTTTTGTCATTATTCTGTTAGCAGCCTTGAGTTAACGTATGCCTGCTTCTCAGGCAAACGAAAAGCTTGACAACTTCTCCTTCTTTGAAATTATATTACACCACAGGCTTAATTTTGTAAAATCAGTCTGCTCAGCTGTGAAAACAGACATGGTTTTTCTGTTGTTGGATATATGCAATGAGTTATGAGAGTACACCCAGTACTTGGATGATGGGATTTTAAATGTCAGAAAATAAATGAAAATATCAACAGTTTGGCAATAGGAAGATTTCTGTTTATTGTGAACCTGACTTTCTGAGAGTCTTTTTGTGAGTTTCTCCCTGAAACCTAGTCAGTGAAGATTAATTAATTAATTAAAACTGAAAAATGACAGTAGACCTGAGTTTGCCTTTGTGTGATGCATTTCCTTGAGGAAGAACCAGAAAATTGTGTCTTGTTATGGGTATTGTGAGAGGGATCCTTGAGGCAAGATTAAATCTGTTTCCTACTTTAATTTCTAAGGGTAATGGACAATATGAAATTTCAGAGTATTTTAAATTTTTCAGATATTTACCAATATTTAAGAAGATATTTAATAATGTGTTGTCCTGTTTTCCCTTACTAACATTCACACATACATACATTTCCATTCATTCACTCTTAAAAAAAATAGTTTTATTTTTAAGACATTATTTCAAACACAGAGAATATCTGGTTCTTCTTTCTTGTTATTAAATTGATCTTATCCCAGAGTTTCTGCTGAAATTTAATTCCTCCTCATTTGCAGTACCATCTCCTGATGCCCCAACTTAAGACAGCATGTTGGTGAAAAGTATTTTTTTTTAATATAAAAATATGTATGTAGATAATACTCCAGTTTTCTATGCGAATTCTGAGAAAAGTTAGGATTACCATGAGAGGTTTCTGGGTTTTATGATGTCATTTGTAGGGAAATGAGTAAAGAAAAGACATTGAGCATATTTATGAATGAGTAAGTAAGCAAGATTTTAAAGAAAATAGAGGTGGGTGTAATTTGGGCGAGGTATAGACATGAAGTGAATGGTAATGCAAGGCCTTTCCTATGGAAAGGAATTCCTCTTTAGAAAGAACTTTGCTTCTGCTTCTGTTTCCACTACAGTCAATACGAACATTTATAAGTATCCATCACCTTCATTGGAAATAATGAAAAGGCCATGAGCACCTTTCCTTTCATGAGAAATGGAAAAAAAAAAAAAAAAAAAAAGACACTGCTGACTTCCCTTAACCTAGCAAGTTAAGTATTTGCCTTGGTGGTTTTTGTGAGTGTAGCAATCTGAACCCTCATTTTTGTGTATGTGCACATGTACATATTTATATGTGAATAAATGCATTCAAATCTACACGTAGCCAGCAGTGCTGAAAACTTTTGCAACCCAGATGTTATGTTAATTGTTTATTCTGAGTTTGAAGCAAATCTGTTGCAATATTCTCGTCAGCCATCAGCAGTCTCACTCCATTGTAATATAGAGCAGTGAAGGTCAGTGTTGATAGATTCTTAGTGTGTTTTGAAAAAGATTAATGCTTAGCAATGAACTCCCTATGAAAGGTTTCCTTTCAAACAACATCTTAGGATCACTGATTCAGCATAAAAGATGAGCTTGTATCATAAAGGTCACAGTTAACACTGTATTTGGCTGCTAGGTCCCTGGTTTAATATAAGCTGAATTAGATCCCATTTTTTTCCCCCGTAACACAAATTTAAGACTAACCACCATCTGAAGAAGCTTTTTCATCTGTTACTTAAGACGCTGACAACCATTAAATTCCTGGAGGGGTTCTTTGCATTGACCACTCAACTCATAAGGAATTGCTTCATTTTTTCAGTCAAATATTTTAAAAAGTCTGATGTGGCTAGGATTCAACAAGGACAAAGCATTTGACTCTAGAGTAATGGGGGGCATCTCTCTCCATACGGAGTAAAGAGGACTAAGCTCTCTCCTGGAGTTAGGCTCTGCAGGAAGTTAAAGCTGGAGAAAGAGTAGGTCTTCTCAAACAAAGCTTTTGTTCAAGAACTTTCTTCTATTTTACAAAAGACTGAAGTCCAAATCCCTCTGCTGACAAGCTACAGTTGAGTCCCGGTGTGAGTTTCTCATTGCCTAATTAGATATTTGAAAGTAAGACACTCAAATCTGGACTAACCTATCTAGTTTCCTTTTGTAGTTAGTGGTAAGAGGATGAGGCTTCTGCTGATTTTCCCAGACAGCTATTCTGGGAGGTATCTCTGGATGTGTCTATTTCACTATAGATTACATAGTCAGCCTAGGGTGAGTACTTTACTCTTATAAATGAAGTTTTTATTTGCCAGAGGTAGGACAGATGGATTTTTCTCCAAGTCTCTAACTTTAATGATAAAATATCCGAGTAGAGTTGGTCTTGGTTAAACCTGTTTCACTTTGAATAAAAATAAAAGGCATATCTGGGGACAAACAATAACAACAACAAAAAAAAAAGGCAGGGGAAAGATTTGCTTAATAATTAAGTCAAAGAAAGCTGCAGTGTCAGCTCAGTACGTACATATAAGAGCTCATCATGCTGAAGGCTGCAGGTGCCCACAAATCAAATTCAGGAAATTCAAGCCTGTTTAACCATTATAATTGGTAGGAAGAGGTACATTTTTCTCTAACTATGCACAGATAGACTAGGTCCTAGAAGTGTGCTTGATAACAAAATTCTTAAATTTTTTCCAGCTCTGATGATGTTGGGATTTGAGTCAGACATCACCTGTTGTCGGTGTGCCTACAGTCGGGAGGGAACTCGACCGACCACTCCGGCTAGCAGTGTTGGCACAAGCAACTGCAAAGGGGGCACTGTCCTGAGCTCCCAGCAGCTCTGACTCGGGAGGGCAGGACAGTGGCTTTGAGTCCTTTGCTCCCTTTCCAGCTCCCTAATAGTAACAGGATACAACGAAGGCAGGAGAGAGAGGCGTCTCTTGTCTGGGGTTCAAATCCGAGTTTATTAGCAGCTCCGAGGAGCTTCCTCATCCGAAGGATACAACCAGAGAAGAGCACAGAACTGAACGGTGCACAACCTTTTAAATGTGGGAGTAGCCAGAGGAGGGACCCAGCCTCCCACCAGTAGGAACTCGGGGTGGGGGGAAGATCAGGGGGTAACAGACATCGCATACAACCAACAGGATACGAGTAGGGAAGGACCCCTGGCCCTTTGTCCAATCACTCAATGCCTTCAGGGAACTTTCCCGAAGGAAGGGAGAGACAACCAAGTGATGGACAAGAGCCCAAGGCAGGGGGAACATGACAGACAGGGATGGGTCGAGAAACAAGGGAGGAGGATCAGTGACTGACAGCTTAGGCTGTACCAAGCAAGGGGAGAATTGGAACAGCCCAGTCAACAAACCACAACAACCTGTCACTGCATTGTCAAGAATGTTCTGTCAATGTTCAGATTAAAGTGTTTCATCCTTGAGATATTTATGCTGGTAGAAGAATCAGGAGTTACAAATATTTTCTTGTGCTTTTGCAAATCTAGCAGTGAAGGAGGAGTATGTGATAAAACAGGTGTACACCAAGAACTTCAAGGACCTTCTTGACTTGTGGCACTTAAGCAAGACTATTGCACAGAAACTGTAACCATAGGTTTACGTCAATGATAACAACTTGAATAATAATTTTTTCCCCTAGTCTTTCATGTTCAATATGCAGCACTTTTCCAAGGGTGAAAATGCAGTATTATTTCTTAACACAAACCTAAAGAAGGATTTCTTATAGTAACTAAACAAAGGTTTTGTTGTTCTCCTGGTTTACACTGCAGTCAGTGCTGTGAAGTCTATGGATCCACAAGCACCAAGGACCTAGTCAGAGCTTTTCAAACAGATATACTTGGTCATTGGTGGAGAGGGCTCCTGCAGAGAGTGATTCATCTACTTCATCTCCAGACCAATGTCTAACTTAGTTGGATAAATCAGCCTCTGAAGAGTCTGACCTCTTTTCACTAAATCACAGAAGCAGTTCAGAGGATGAGCTGAGCTTACATGCCTAGGCCTTCCTGTGGCTTAAGTGTAGATGAGATGAATCCCACTCAGCCTGTCCAGCATTCTTGCAGTCTCTCTGCAAAGACAGGTCTTCACATTGACCCTATTTTTTCTTGACATTGCTTGAGAGGATGTTTTGGTTGTTAGGAGGATGATGGGGAAAACAGTTACAGTAGCTTCTTGGTTTGTGTTTAGGGTTTTTTCTCTAGAAAATGTAAGTAAAGAACTACTTTGATAACTTTTTGTCCCTCTATTCACCATGTTTTATGCACAATAATAACTTTGATTTATTGGTGGTAGATAAATGCTCAACTGTATCTTCTACCAGCAGCCCTAGTTAAATGAAGAAGTTCCAGCTAACTTGAAATTAGCAAACATAGCACCCATCTACTAGAAGGGTTGGAAGGGTGGTCCTCGCAACTACAAACTTGTCAGCCTATCCTCAGTTCTCGGAAAGGTTATGGAAGAGATCATCCTGAGTGCCATGACACAGCACACCCCGGATAACTAGGGGATCAACTCCAGCCATTGAATTTACAAGAGGCAGGTTCTGTGTGTTCAACCAGATCTCNAAAGGCTGTGGATGCTGTGTAACTAGACTTCAGTAAAGCATTTGACACTATGTCCCACAGCATCTTCTCAGAAGAACCGGCTGCTTAGAACTTGGATGGGTAGACTCCTGGTCAATAAATTGGGTGGGAGTGTTGATCTGTTCAAGGGGAGAAAGACGGCAGTGGGATGTGGACAGATTCAAGCAATGGGTCAAGGACAACTACATGAGGTTCAAAAAGGCAAAATGCCAGGTCACGCACTTGGGTCACAACAACCGCAGGCAGCACTACATGCTGTGGAAGGAATGACTTGAGAGCTGTTTGGCAGAAAGGGACTTGGGGGTGCTGGTTGACAGCCAGCCCAATATCAGCTGGCAGCTTGTCCAGGTAGCCAAGAAGGCCAGTGGCCTCCTGGCCTGTATAAAGAATAGTGTAGGAAGCAAAAGGATTGTCCTGCTGTAGTCAGCATTGGTGAGGCTGGGCCATCACCTTAAAAAGGACATTAAAATGCTGGAGGCATGTCCAGAGAAGGGCAACAAGGCTCAGGAAAGGGCTAGAGAATCTGTTTTATGAGAAAGAGCTGAAGGAGCTGGGTTTGTTTAGTCTCAAGCAGAGGAGGCTCAGGGGACTTCGTCACTGTCTACAACTCCATGAAAGGTGGTTGTGTGGGGGCCAGTCTCTTCTGCTGTGCCTGCAGTGACAAGACTAGAGGAAACGGCTGTAAACTGAGACATGGGAGATTCAGATTAGCTGTTAGATTTTTTTTTTTCCTTTTGGGGTATTCAGGCATTGGAATAAGTTGCCCTGGGAGGTGGTGGAGTCACCATCCTTGGAGGTGTTTTAGAGGCATCTGGATCTGGCTCTGGGTGATGAGGTTTAGTGGTTTAAGTGGTTTAAGTGTTACAGTGGCAGTGATGGGTGGACAGTTGGATTGGATATTCTTGAGGGTCTCTTCCAGCATTGATGATTCTACGATTCTATGATACTAGTGTTAAATATGGTAAATTTCTCATCTTTCACCAGGTATTTCCTCAGCTTCAGATGGGCTGCATCTAGACTACAGAGAGCTTGACTGTTTCCAAATTTTTATTAAGCTGAAAAGCAGGTAATGTCCTGAAACAATCACCTTCCTAGAGAATCTATTAAAATCCAAGAAGCAAATAGCATGCTATCAAATTCATAATAAAAATGAGTCCAAACACAGACTTTGAGTATGCATGTCCACAATAATGAGATCTGTAAAAAAAATTAAATTCTGAATCTGTGTTTAAACGGCTTTTCCACTTACTGTTACAGAAAACCTAAATTATACACTTTGTCACCATCTGTAATGTCAGTAACAGCAGCTGCTCCCAATTTACCATATAGTGCTACTGTACATATTATTGGCTTTGGAAATTGCTCTCAGGTTCTAGAACTGCCTCATGATGGTTTGATTTTTTTTTTTTTTAAATGTATACCAACTATTTACAAAACTATAACTAGTTATATAAATTACTCTATACTAACAGTGTTTTTGTAGTGGTTATTTCCTTTTTGCCATCTATAAATATTTATTTGATATCTTAAGTACATGAGAGTGGTGTTTGAGTATGTATATGTGTGCAAATTTACATGCTGGCATAGGCTGACACTGTTGCTTTCCAGATATTTGTGGAAACTGGTTGCTAATCACTGCTGTTTTTCTGACTTCACATACTTTAGATATCTTATCCTCTTATGATAATTTCCTAACTATGGAAAAGACAGTGCATAAAGGAATAAAAATACTAAAGAGAGCAGATATAAAACCTGTTTAGAGTACTTCAGGAAAAGTTGTGGAAGGAAGAGATAGTTACATTGCAAAAAGATGTTTCAGTGATTTAAATTGTAAACTTCCTCAAAGATCAATAACAGAATTTTTAGGTTTCTTTTAGGTATGAATCATGTTCTGACCTAGTACTTCATGGGGACTTTGTACTCCAGGCTAGTATGTAGAAGTATCTTCTGCCCTGATTCCTGGCTGTCACGAGCAAAGAAAACAAGCTTGTATTAAGGAAAAGGTTTCAGACAGTTTTTACTGGAACATTTCGTTAATCATAGCTAGTGATGGATTATAAAAGATAATCTTAACTTGGAAATTTAATCAATTTACTCCATTCTTGATCAAGGACTATAGCATTACACTCATTGTCTGACATAAAAATAATTGATGGACTGGATAAGTATTCCGTTGTTTTCCAGGAACATATCAAGAATGTTCAACAGAAACATATTCTGTATAATGCCAACCTTATACCTTTGTGGCTCTGTGGATTGTAGCTGCTCCAGGCTATTAAATATCAACCTTCACATTCTTTCATTTTGCAGTCAGCAAGAAATGTTTTGCAAAAAGATGTTGGAATAGATGAGAGAGCCTCGAAAGGTCTCTTTTACCAAACTTTTAGAAAGTTCATGGTTTAAAACATTGGAACGTATTCTTTAGTTTAATAATGTCTTCTTTTCCATTGTACTTTCATTAGGTAAATTTTGTAAATTTGATAATCTATTTTTTTACACAGTATTCTCCTTCTGCCTCATTTTTCTGTCTTTTGTTCCTGCTTTTTTCCTTTATTTTCCATATTTAGTATCAGGTTATTTTTGGGTTTTGTGTGTTTTTTGGTTTTTTGTTTGTTTGGGTTTTATTTTTGTTTTTTCTTTTCTTTTTTTTTTTTCTTTCTCTCACATTGCAAGATTACATTTTACATTCTAATGCTGGGTGGATTTGGTGTTTGGGTACAGTTATAAAGGATTACTTGGAAGTTATTTATCGTCTAACTAATACAGTTGCTCATAAATTATCTCCCAGAATTTTATAGAAAATATAAGCACTTGTTGAGCCAATACCTGAAACCACCATTCTCAGAAGACTGTGAGAGTGTTGTTTGTTTATTTATTTCATTTCCAATTCAACAAAGCTTACTGAGTGAAAAAACAATGATCCACTGACTTTCAGCTCTGTTGTGAATTGGTTTGGCTGGTTTGGAAGTGTTCATTTTTGTCTCCACGGTTTCCAAGAAGACACATTTCACAAAGTGTAAAGGTATTACAGAAATAAATAACCAAAGTAGAAATAAATGTTAATTATTGCACTTAAAACAAAATAGAATAATAACAACAACAATTAGGGGAAAAACAAAGCACAAAAATAATTGCCATTCTCAGAATTTAGTAATTTAAACTAAGTTTCCAGGAGAAATCAAGTGGTTTCTCTCCCTCTCGTATATCCCCTCTGTTTCACGTATAATCCCAGGAAGGAAGAAAGGAAGGAAGGAAAGCCTGAACTAAATATTTAGTTGGAATTTTTGTAAATAATTTATATGGTGAAAATAGTATTTCTTTATTCTGATAAGATGAACACACATTATAAAAATGACAAAACCTGTAACATGAAATGTCTTTTCTACTGGTGTTAAATATGTAAAGGAAAACTGAAATACCAGAAATATTGGCATTCAAGTATTACCAGAGGAAAATAAAATAGAATAAGGTCAAATTAAATTTGAATTTCCTTTTTATAATTGTGAATATAAGAATGATATACCTCACAATGAACATATATCTGAAAGTATCTGGGACTAGGCTGACAGCCGCAGTAGTTCTTGCTATTCCTCCTCTATCCAAGCCTCTCCATGACCTTCAAAGAGCCCTTCATGCTCCCTATCAGCAAAACAGAGACAATGATATTTAAAGAAATCTGCAGCTACAGCACTTCAGCTGTCGATCTCATCCTAAGAAGGATTGCCAGCTGCAGGTGATTATAACTGTGGGAACACATTTCCAGTAAAGACACCACTATGGTGAGACATTAAGCTCATCTCCTGCCTTTAAAGTTCTGGTGCATGTCCCTTTTTGTGAGAGGTGTTAACAACTGAGTCCTAGCCATGTTCTGTCTCTGTTTAATGCTCTCCCAAATCCACTTGCAGCTGGGTACAGAATTTATTTCCTATGACCCCTGCAGGGGGGGCAGAGTGTGATACTGAGCTGTCATCGTGTTTCTTTCACGGGAGTGTGGCTGGCTTCCGGATGGGGCCTTGGCAGTTCTCCTGTGTGTGTGTGCACAGGTAAGCATGCACATCTGCAACTTGATTCCTTGATCCTTTACAGCTTATGCAGTCACTTGTTCTTCTATAAAGCAAAAGCAGAGTGGGGAAAAAAAAATTCTGCGGCAATATGTTTTCTATAGATGGAAACAACCACACACAGGGTAAGGCAAAGCCAGGGTAAATACTAGGAGGTGTTTCATGGAGCCAGCCACTGTATGTGCATAGCATTCTTCACCTAAGCATTGTGTTTTTTTCTTTTATAACAGATTTTCTGAGCCTATGCATTGAAACAAGCCTACTGACTGTAAAACACAGCTGCCATTTTGTCTTCTGGAGCAATAAAGACTCATTCCAGGATATCTGCAAGAGACTTCACTGTTCTTTGTACATTTTATTAAAGCTAATCTAAAGCAAAAATTAGAGGCTTCAAGATCTTTTAGATCCCACTTTGAAGTACTGTCTCCTACAAATGCTGCAAAGACTCAAGGAAGGAGTAAAACAAATGAGCTACAGATATAGTTTTGAAAATCAATTATGAGGGAAATTCCAATATTCTTGATGACTGAGCTAATTAACAAGGGATGAAAAAAAAAGATGACAACATGGAAAAAGCTATGTTAGAGACTCAGTGTAAGTACATTGCTTAGCTAAGCAAAACTGCTCTTCAATGGAACAGTAAGCATTAGCACACCTTCAAAGAACAATAAAAATTTTTGAAGCACTAGATTGCTCTCAGTAATTAGAAGCACAGATGTCATTTGCTTCAGTCTTCTAATACTCTTTTCAAAGAACAATTTTTTTCAAGTAACTGAAAGCATTAAGAATTCTGATAGAGTACAAGAGGATTGCTGCCATACAGGTTCACTGTGGATATTCAATGGCTTCATTGAACTGAACTTGAACTGGGAACTTCTAGGATAGAATGATTAATTGTTCAGAACTAAATATATTCACCTTTCATTTTAAATTCTGTGTAATCTTTTCCCCCTCAAAAAAGACTTCAGCCTTTCCACTCTGCATCTCAATATTTATTCTGGAATAGGCATCCATTTTTATAATCTTTTTCAGTTTCCTTTTAGCCACTAGTGACATTTTTAAAACCAATTCTCTGCTGCATAGACTGTAAGACCCTGCATACACAAGGTGCTGGAGCTGAATCCTGCCAGGAGCTACTTAGTTACTTGAAACTTTTGTTCAAGTTAAAATTTCTGAGAGTTTCAGACTGTGCCAGGAGAAAAGCTTTCTTATTACAAGCACATAATCCTTTAACTTCAGAGCATGCTAAGAAAAGCCCCTCCCAAACAATAAACAGCCTGACAGATTACACAGCAGTACAGATCTGGACATGTACATTATGGGAGTGGTCATCAGCCAATGCAGCATATTCGTCTCTTTCTCCCAATAACTAAAACTTATTTGTATATTATGTAGCAGCTCCAAAGGAGATTAGAAAGTCAGATTTGTACCAGAGTAGCAAACAGATCATGGTAAAGACAGAAAAGTATAAAATATTCAGGATCAAAAATTTCACGCTTTAGCTTACTCAGGACAGTCTTGTAATAGAGATGCTCTTCAGGGTCTCTCCATCCACATAAGGGATTTAAGTTTCCTAAAGCACTGGTGGGTAACCTGCCAAACTACTAACTATTCCCTCTCTCTCTCTTCAGATTTTATTTTGTACTCTTGTCTTTTCTCAAAGGAAACGGAGTAAAAAAAAATGTCTTGGTTTAACAGGGAACTTTGAACAGGGGCTTGATTCTAGATTATGATTCATGGTTCAAAAACCCAAAAGAAAGAAAACTACATGTAATTTGAGGGATGCTTACTCATTTCTGCCTCCTTTTACCAGGTAATTCCCAGCCTTTGCTCTGCACTTCAGTGATAATTAGCTTAAATAGTGCCTTACTAAGATAGTTTCTAAAAATTCTTTCCTCAGATATATAAATCTTATCAACTAATCTAGAGTTAACTGAAGGTTAGGCATGAATTATTGATGTAACTAAATATGGTTGATGATCTGCCTCATAAATCACAAGCTCTAAAACCCTCCACAAAGACTCTCACCTAAGTCCATGAAAATAAAGACGGACAACCTAGGGACTTGCCTAAGAAGAATTCACCATGCCATGAACACCTCTTGATGTTTTATTCCTCTAGTGCTCAGGGAAATTAATCTTTACTCCCAATTCTGCAGCTGTGCTAATGAACTTGGACACATCAACTGTTTGCTTGGCCCTGTTTCTAACAGCACTGTAGTTGAAAGTATTTACAGTCTAAGGGAATCTTCAGTAAATGCTCTAGAAAACAGCTCCTTCTTTATCCCTTACAAATATATATTGGCAGGGCATGATAACACTCTTCTCTTCTTCTGTTCAGAAAGGAGGCATTCACACTAGAAGGATATGTGGAACAGTTTGACAGATAAGTACATCACCCTGTTTAAATAGTTTATATTTCCTTTGTTGCAAAAGGCTCAAAGGGATCTATACCCAGCCCCTACAATAACAACACTGTAGTTTAGAGGCTCCTTGCAAGGTAGGTAGAGCCCCAGTTTTATATTTCCTTTAAATAGTTTATACTTCCTTTGTTGCAAAAGGCTCAAAGGGATCTATACCCAGCCCCTACAATAACAACACTGTAGTTTAGAGGCTCCTTGCAAAGTAGGTAGAGCCCCAATTTCATTGCACTGCATGAGTCCAGTGTTCAGTGAGAAAAAGATTGAACCAATTTTTATTTTGAAAATCCAGCCTATTTAGTATATGCCAAACCAAGATAAATATTTTCAAATGTTTTCTGCATATGTTTTAGGGTAAGAAAAGACACTTTAGGACAGGAAAAAGTCAGCTAGCTTTTCAAAACATGAATCAAATACCTAACAAAAAGTAGAGAGAAAAGAGAAATTTTAATGTTTTAGAACACAAGTTATACTAAAATATGTATAGTGTGAAAAGAACATTTGCACATTTTTTTAGTGTGATGTGTAAGAGAGATTTACTAGGAGATGAAAGGAAATGTACTACATGATTCTGAAATTAACTTTTTCCCCTAATGATTGCATCTTATAGAAATGTACTAGCTGCTGAGGCTGGCAGACTTTTAAAACTCCATGCCTGCAGTTCAGAAATAATTTTTTGGAGGGAATAATTGAGAGTATGACAGTTTGTATACAAATATGTCACTCTGTGTTTACTTCACCGTGTGTCAATTGGATTAGTTCCTTATTCAGGGAGAAGAAGCTGAATCAGCCGTTGCAGATTGCCTGCTGCCCCGTCTGCCTCTGCAGCCTGGAAAGGACCCCTCCTGCTACCAAGGAAAGCAGGGAGTAAAAATCCAAATACCATGCCCTTGACTTGGTTATGGAAAAAAGCAGGTTAGTAATAAATTAAATGGGCTTCTATGGAGACAGCTGTTAGCTGTATGCCTCAATTTACCCATTTTCTGCACAATAGTTTGTGTAGGTGTCAGAGGAATCTCAGTAGTTCACCAATTACTGGAAAACTCTTTGAGTTAAATGTTTGGCTGAATGATGGCTAGATTTTTTTTTTTTTTTTAAATTCTGCTTTTCCCTTTGCAAACAGCTGATGCCTGCATTAAGCTAAGATCAAATGAAAAATGTATTCAGCATTTCCGAGATACCCAGAAGCAAAATAGCAATATTGGGAGCTAAGCTTTCTTATGCTTCCTTTGTATATGTCAACTTACATTATCCTAGGCAATGTATCATCCTTCCCAGTGTACTTAATATTATAATGAAAGTGGATTGTTAATATGGAAAGTCGTGAGACTATTTCTTTCATATGCAAAATAAATCACATGCAGCCACACCTCTGATGTGAACTTTTGAACGTGGAAGCTGCAAAAATTGCTTTTTGCACAGTCCTGAGAGTTTTGATATGGCTTACTACCCTTTTTTTTTTTTTTTTCCCAACAGATGAAAAATATTCCTGTTCATGGTCAGAAATTAACACACTAACCTGTGATAGCTGAATCATAGCAGGTATATATGACCCCTTCCCAAAATGTTTGTTCTGATTTCTTTTAGTATGAAGACGCAGCATAGAAGTGGAAAACTCAAAAGAAATATTCCCTAATACCCTAAGTGCGATAAATATTAGTGTGAAAAACAATTGTGTCTCTCTTACTGTTTCTTTAACTGTCTCTAAAGTACAAATCCTTTTATTTCTCTAGCTGTGACTTCTTTTTTGCTCCTTTTCTATTGATATCACCATGACATTGTGAGGGTTTTTTCATTTTTTTGCTGCTTTTTTGTCTGTTAGTTTGGTCGTTTTGTATTTGTTTAGTTTATATATATTTAATAAAACCAGAATGGAAAAAGAAAAAAACAAACAAACAAGCAAACCCCAAATAAAGGAGCATAATTAAGAACTGTGAGTATACCTCACAGATTCTGGGTACTGCTACAGGCTCCAAAAGGGTAATTCTTCTTCCTTAAAAGCCCATTAGTGCTATTAGAGATGTCTGTGACAACGGAGTAGTATTTTGCTTTTTTATTATGATTTTATTTTGGTTGGGTTTTTTTATGTGGTTTTGTTTGTTTGTCTGTTGCCATTTAAATTCTAAATACAACACTCAGAGTGTACTCACAGGAAGAGCAGTTTCATTCCTTATGCCAGATATTTTGCCTGAACTATGTGGAGCAGTCAGGATAAGGTGGCTTTCCTCTCAGCTATTTTGTGACAGTTTTTTTAGGAAAATGTTTTACCCTAGTATAGACTACAAACATTTTAAAGAAAAATTCAAGCCAATTATGAAACCTGCTCCATATATGAATGTAGACGAAAGTTAACATGTGGCAACAAAACCTTTTTTGACAAGCAGATAAAAAGGACCAAATTTCTGTGAAAGAAAGAGGAGAGGAGAGGAGAGGAGAGGAGAGGAGAGGAGAGGAGAGGAGAGG
>WAAE01001248.1:30875-55310 GCA_013400495.1 Nicator chloris
AAGAGAAGAGAAGAGAAGAGAAGAGAAGAGAAGAGAAGAGAAGAGAAGAGAAGAGAAGAGAAGAGAAGAGAAGAAGAGGTAAAAGGTGCAGTATTCCAGAAGGATCCACAAATCATGTCTCCAGATCACTCAGAAGAAGAATCACCCTGCACAGACATCACCACTTAGCAAGCAGCTGAAGGTTTCAGTTTTCACTATAGACTCTTAACTTACAACCACTTACTCAGGAATTGAACAGAGCTTGTAATGTCAAACCTCAGTATTAATGAACCTCTTTTTTTTTTACAGCTGTGGCAAGATTTGGCTCTTCTGACGATAAAGCTCCCCTTCCAAGAGAAAAAGGGGATGTACAGCCCAAAAGAAATACAGAGCACTATGTTTGAGGCTGAATTGAAATAAATATCCTACCAAACAGTGAAGTATCTTGTATCAGTGATGAGTTTAGCAGTTTACAAATATATACTTGAAAAAGAGGGTCCTCTCTGAATGCCTTAATATTTCCAGCATATCCCATAGTAAGCCTAATGGTTTACCACATAATTGCATCATTAGTAAAATGGTGTTCTTGTTCCATTACAACTTTCTATTGGCTTAGAGAAAGGATTTCAAATTTGCATTTAAATGAAATTGAGCAAAGAGTGATAAAGGTTTCAATTAAAAGGCCACCTGTTTTTGTTAATTCATTTTTAATAGGAACAGTAAATATTTTCAGTTGATGCACTTTCTGCTGCAAGATTAGTACATTCTTCTCTTCTTTATCTCCAGTGTCAGACACCCCTCATTAGAGGAGACTGTCATTTTCTCTGACTAAAGGAACCTGTCTCAAGCTTTATGAATCTGTTGGTACAAGACAACTAATAAAGTAAACCAAAGAGCTATTTAGAAAATGCAAACAAAAACACCCCAACGTATGATCAAAGTAAATTCCGTAAATAAATTATTTCAAAAAATCAATTAATTTGAAGGCTGAGGGGAAGCTGGTTCCTCAAACAAGAAGCTCAAATTCTTTCTTCATTTACACTCCTCTTGGAGATTACTGATCTCACTTGGGCACACTGGTATGAAACAAAAGTAATCTTCCATGTCAAAATTATGTAATGCAATTAAAACTTAAGGATTACAAATATGTAAACCACAAATCATGACAAGAAGCTTTTGTGGAGTATAAACCCAACTGGTGTTCACGGAGTATGAGCTTCAACTGGCATCTGGAAACAATAAATCTTTCTATAAAATGTCTTCCTTTGATGTTAAATTTTTCACTTTTTGGTCTTATAGGTTTACAGGTCTAGCTTTGTTCAGTTGCTGTTAGAAACATAGAAGCTCATCTTGCTTTTCTAATATTTCTGAAATAATTTTTTGTCATAATTGCTTCTGTTTTCCATTTACTGTAACCATAACTACTAATTTGCTAACAACCGCTACACATCTGTTACAACCAAAACTTAAAAACCAAAAATATCCACAAGAATAACTTGCAGTGGACACCTCTTTGAGGATGCAGCATAAGCATTTAAATGAAGAATTGAAGCATTTCAATAAGGAATTGAAGTATTTCATTAGTTTGTGCTTGTTTCCTGTTAGCAGGACATCACTGTAGTAAGTAAATGGATTAAGTTTCTTGTAACACAAGCCAGGAGAGATCTTCACAGTTGCTTTTCACCCTCAGATGCCTATTTAAGGGAAATGCAGGGGACCAATCTCACTTTTAAAAACTTTATCTTTGATTAAAATTATTACTGTTTTTTAATGCTGTGTGGTTTTCCACAATGAACTTAAAAGAGGATTATGTTTTCCATTTCTGGTTGAACAGAGAAAGAAATTAACAGAAATGTAAATAGAAGATACTCAGGTGAAACTGCAGGTTAGGGGATTTACCCCCTATTTGTTAAAAGTTAAACATTTACAAAAGAAAATAAATACTGCACAACTCTCTCTCCTTGCCTCTTACCCTCTCGTTTCCCTTTCCCTGTATATATTTCTGATTGACATATAATTTGTTTGTTTTTTATATTTGCTGGATGAAAGAATATATCAAGAGTTCTAAATAAATGATTTTATTTGACTAAGGTTCTACTTCTTAACTGGTAGTTGCTGCAGTTGTTTTCTTTTAATTCTTGCAAAGCTGAACTAAAAATATCTCTTGAAGTCAAATTCAGCATGACTACACGTTGCAAGTGGTTTGGACCTAATGTTCTGGCATTAAATAAATATTTTAGTACTTTTCTTTAAAGTTAGGTTTATTGGGTTTGTGTGGCAAGGCTTTAGTAGTTGGAGGGGCTACAGGGGAGGCTTTTGGGAGAAGATTCTAGAACCTTTCTCAATGTCCAACAGATCAAACGCTCCAGCCAGAAAAGAAACAACCTGCACGACTTCAGCAAAAATGGGGAGTGAGACCATGTGAGAGAAACTCTTCAGACACCAGGGTCAGTGCAGAAGGAGGTGGAGGAGCTGCTCCAGGTGCCAGAGCTGATATTCCCCTGCAGCCCCTGTGCAGACCATGGTGAGGTAGCTATGCTCTTGCAGCTCATTCATGTCCAGAGTGAAGCAGAGATCCACCTGCACCCCTGCCTTGGGGGACCCTGTGCCAGAGCAGTTGGGTGCCTGAAGGACACCGGGACCCTGTAGGATGCTCATCCCGGAGCAAACTCCTGGCAGGACTTGTGATCCCAGAGGGGACTCACACTGGAGTGGCTCATGATAAACGGCAGCCTCTGGGAAGGACTCATGCTGGAAAAGTTCAAGGAAAACTCTCCCCAGTGGGACTGACTTCACACTGGAACAGGGGAGGAGTGGGAGGATTCTGCCCCCCTGAGGAGAAAGTGGCAGAGACAATTTGTGATGAACTGACCACAACCATTCCACCTCCTTCTGTGACATTTTAGGGAAGAAGGTAGAAAATTCAGGGGTAAGTTGAGCCCAGGAAGAAAGGAGGGATGAGGGAAATGTGTTTTTAAGATTTCTGTTTATTTTTTCATTAATCTATTCTGATTTGTTTGCTAATAAATTAAATTAACTTTCCCCAAGTCTAGGATGGTTTTGCTTGTGATGGTAATTGGTGAGTGATTCTGTCCCTGTTCTCATCTTGACCCACAAGCCTTTTGTTGTGTTTTCTGTGCCCTGTCCAGCTGTGGAGGGGAGAAATAGAGCAGCTTTGCTCAGCACCTTGTGTTCAGCCAGGGACCAGCCACCACAGAAAGCTAAAGAAACTGGAAAAAAACATATAAATGACTGATTTCAGTTCAACTCTAAGGGTCAAAAGACTATAAATAATTACCATGCCTATAGAGAAGACTGTTTCATGCTCTCCAACCCAGTTCAGAGGACTCAGTGCTCTTTCTCTCATTCCCCTGGTGAAGGAGTATATGAGTTAATTATTGCTGTAGCTGTTACAGTTTAAACCAAATGGGGAAAAGAGACGGCATGAAAGCCAAGCTGAAGTAGTGGGAAATAGCAGCTTTCTACTCAATGGCCATCTGCAGCCCTACAATATTGACCTGATCACTGGAAAGGTCACAACATGCTCTGTGACTGAAATTGCAAGTGCAGAAGAATATGTACTCATCTAACCCCTGCAGAATTAAATATCTAAGTATATGGTCCAGTTTTAGAACTGCACATTACCTTCATTTAAAAGTATTAAAGCTTGGAGCTAAGTTCATTTTTTTTTCAGTAAAGTACTGGATTCAATAAGCAGCTAGGTTTTCTGTAGCATTTACCACCTACCTAAAGGGAAAAGAATCTGTCTTATAAAAGTTTAATTAGGGATATCACCAAGTGGAAAACTTGTAAACCCAAACACAATAAAGTCACATTAAAGAAACAATTCTATTTTAATTTGCATAAATATTTATTAATTTATTTTTAAATTGCTTATACAAATAAGTTTTGGCATTTTTAATTTTCCATAGAAATACACAAGTTTTATTGACAAGCATTTTTCCCCCAAAGAATGTTTTATAAACCTGGTATGAGACACAATTCTATTATCTCAAATTCTAAATAGCTAATTTTTACCAATAGAAAATGACAAGTATTAATCTTCTTTTTTTGATGGAGGAAAAAAATTTATGGCTATCACATTATTTGGATAATTGCACATTATTCATAGTGAGGATAGTGAACCATTTCTCAGGAAAAAAATAAGTGGTAATGAACGGAATTCATATACTTCTAATTGTGACACCTATTGGTCAACAAAGGAAAACATTTAAACATAATTTTGCTGATTTCTGAAGATAAATCTGAAGGATAACACATAACTGGTCGTTTAAACCTCTGGAAACTTCTCTTTCAAAGAAGACTAAAGTTCAGAGCCCTGTTCCTTGATTTTGGGTTAGGGTTCTTTTTGTGGTTGATTGGTTTGTTTGTTTGTTCGTTTATTGCAGTGTTTTATTTGTCTGTTTTGTTGGTTGATGATTGAGGAACCTTGCCCATGGATTTGAGGTTGGGATAAGAGCACTTTTGGGAATGATGTCCCCTCATGCTGCAGCAGTGAATTTGTAAGCCTCACAATGGGATAGAAAATTGACCTAGTAAGTTGATGACAGTTCACAAGGAGCACGATAGACAAATCTACCATTCTCTGGCTCTGCCAGCTGCTGCTTACCCTATCCCATGGAAAAGACAAACAAAAGTTGTAAGTGTGCCACTGTCATTGGATTGAGTTGTACTATACTTTTCAGCTTCTCTGCCCTGCTCTAAATCAGCAAAGAAGCCAGAAACCACACATGACATTTAAACCGTCCTTTGGGCATCTGTCCATCTCAGGAGCCGTGCCAGCTAGAATTGGAAATTTAACCTTGTCTTTTTCTACTTCTGATGACTTTTTGATTTATCCTTGTCATGCAGGAGGTTTAAAACATCTGAAGGTTAGTTTAACATACTCTTAAAAGTAGTGGAGGGCAGCGGGTAGGACAGGAATTGTAATATTTTGTCAAGTAGAGGTTAATGATATTAACTTCTGCGAACTATTTTTCCCTGGAAACCTTATTTTGCCCTGCCATGCTGTTCCTATTTTAGCTCAGTTCATTGCATATGTGCCATCGAAGCTCTTCAAATTGATCCAAAACTTGGGTGACCCCACACCATTCTTTCTTCGTGTAGTGGGAATAACACACACCAGAAGTTATAGTTCAGCCTGGTATTGAATTCATCAGAAAACTTTGCAAAGAAATCTCTTGCTCAGCTTTAATTAGGGTTAACCAGTCAGAGGTCATAGTCTCTTCTGGTTAATACCACTTCTACCACCTGAAACATAAAAGAATTATAAGATTAAGCCTAGTTTCTGAATATGTCAAAAACATATTATACTTGTAGATGATATTATAGTTTAAAACAATGATGAAAGGTTTCACACTGTAGTGGGTTTTTTGTTTGTTTGTTTTTAATAGAGCTTATCTCCACTTTTTTTTAACAATAGTTTAAGAAAATTTTATCTCCTCATATCCCTGGTTCACATCATATGTGCAGGATACCTCATACATCCAGTTTGGGATTCATCAAAGAATCTCATTATCACTTCCAAATTGTGTTGCTTTCTCAAAAAAAAAACAAAACCAAAACAAAACAAAAGCAAAAAAAACAAAAACAAACCACCCCACCCAACAAACAAACAAAAAATCTAACATCTTTCCTTCAATAATATGAGTAGATAACACAAATTCTTTATGGTCTGATAAATTGTCAGAAGCCATTATGATAATAGTAAAGAAAAATGGATGTCAATTACACAAGCAGTTTAACATTGATGGCAATTGTAAGACACCCTTCACTTGTACAAAAACACGCTGAACTTACATTTGAAAAATTACGTGATGGAAATAAAAGGAGAAGTAAATTTTAAGCCATATGCAAGAAAAATACTTGACCATCTAAGCAAAGACAAAGGAAGGGAAGGTGAAGAAGAGTATGGATGGTGTTGTACGTGCACATAAAACAGAATGTATATATAGACATGTAAAATTGTGTGTTTATATGTATACATTCCATATAGGTTAAAAAATATGTGATTGTCATATTTTATGCTGTCGTAATTCCAGCATAATTGCATACATTGTTCTTGCAAGTCCAGAAAATGTCTCAGGTCTTCAAGTTCAAAAACTCTTATAGGTAGTGTAGAGCTTATTCATTACATATAGGTGATCACAATTACACAAGAAATTAATTTAATGTCATGATTAAAAGCAACTTTGGAAATAATATTTGCTCCTGAGCTCAATGAGAACTTAAAGAGAGTGCAAAGATTTTGATGGAGACCTTGCCCCAGTGAGCATCATTTAATGTATTGCAAACAAGTCTTTTGCTGTCAGCTTTCAGGATGGAATATGCACAGCATTAGTCAGCTTCTGTATTAAACTATCTACTTTTCTGCACTTTTAATCAAATTCCCTTCTCCTGAACATCCCTTTTGAAGTGGAGATGTTTCACTTTAAGCGGTCCTGACATTAGAAGGTTGGTCTTTGCCACACATGAAGGTCAGTTGAAACTAATGCATTATCAAGTCTCCTGCAGCATTCATAATATTTGTCCCATGTTGAATAATTTAAATTATTTCTTAAAATGATCAAATACTTTTTTATTAACACACACACATTTAATGTATTTTTTATCTAACATTTAACACTAGAGAAACCTCCCTTCCCCTACTCCACAAATAATTTCTGGATAAAGAAGGTGGTTAAGCTTTCTCTACATAAGATTCAATCTAAAATTACTTGATACAGGTCAACATTTATACCAGTTTAGGACCACACCCAATACAGATCTAAGTCCAAAATGAAAGGAGAGGTAGGTGGAAATTATGTGATCCTGGATTTATTACCTGCTGTGGGAGCACCTGCTACATTGGATATTGTTAATAGAATGACAAAAAAGCCCCTTAATCTCCCCGGTAAATCTCCAATTTATCTCAGTTGTTGGAGTTGTCATTAATTTTAATGGGATGTCTAAAGGTTTGAATGAACATTCATGTAGAAGAAAGTCAAGTGAATTTATGAAAAAAAAGAAATATATATATATATATGTGTGTATATTTTCTTTAGAGACATCAATATCAGTCTGTAATAGGAGGAGTTACTAAAAATCTGTATTTTTCCCTGGAAATTCACAGTGAATTTTAAGTGCAAAATTCTGATGGTAACTATTAAGATATCATACTGAATTTCACTGGAAGTATAAGAGGGATCTTTGTGTTTATTTTCGATACTTGGTACAATACTCCTGCCTACTGAAGTTCCTTTCTTATCTTTATGATTTACATCCATATAACTTGTTTTCTATTAAGGCTTTTCCAGCAGTTGATCATTTTGTATCCTTAGTTCATGATGAAGTAGAACTTATTTTGATCCTAATGAATTTTAATTTAGGCTAAAATAAAACTTTGCCTTGCTAACACTGGTTTCCTTCAATAATCTTCATTAAGTTTAATTTTAAGATGTAATTTTAAAATAAATTAACTGTAGAAAAATGATATTTGGAAATTATATACATGTGAAACTGAAAGCTTAGAGAAGTGCATAGCCTCTCACAAACAGATAGGTCTAGGCACCACCAACTTTCCTGTGTCAAAGAAAATACATGGAAAGTGGTTTTCTTTTCAGGGTTGAAAAATACTATTATGACATTACATATATTGTTGCTCACCCGCTTATTATTGTTATTATTGCTCTTAGATGCGTCCTTATGCTACCATATACTTCTATTTATTGTTTTGAAAGGTATTTTTCAGTTTTAATATAGTAGAACATTTTTTTAAAAATCAGTTCATGCACATAGGACATTAATTTGAAACTTGGTCTTAACAGATCCATTACTAAGAAGATACCTGTCAATAATTATTCAGATGCTAGAATATTTAGAATCTGGTGAACTTGGCAATGGAAAGATTTTTACCATACTTAAAAAAACTTCAAAATGCACTGTCTGAGAGTACAAAACTAACTTCCTAAAGAAAGCATAGAATATTTTTCAGTCATGATGATCACTTTGTAAATGTGCCTCAATGTTTCAGTGTACTGAATGTTGGTAAAGTGAAATACTTTTCATAATTCTGAAATTGCTTTGGTGGATGAACATAAGTAATTGAAAACTTTTGTTACACAGCTTTTAAAGCCAAATAAAAATTTTTCAATAGTGTACTTTACTGCATTATGCAATATATGAGGCAAGCAATTAACTTCAAGCAAATACTCATTTTCATTTCCCATTAACTCTGTAGTCATAGGGATGTTCTCCAAAATTAATCTCAGGGGTACTGGTTGCAAATGATGAGATGTTGTCAAAGTTCAAACCAGTTGACTGTAGTATAATTTTTCTTTCTTCAACACTCCTCATTCAGTTTCATTGATGTCCTGAAGATAATCAGGCAAACGGTGGTGTTACTGTCCTTCCAAGTGTGCATCATGGAACAATGATCACAAACTTCATTGTGTTCCTGCTAGATACAGGGCAAAATATACAGTTTTCAGCAAATTAACTGGATTTTTTTTTCATACTAGAAAAAGTTGATATATTGTTTTGTTTTCAATACAAAAAGCTTTTGATTTCTTTCATTCTGTGGATTAATCTTGGAAAATGGCAGCATCTAACTTTTTAATCCTAAAGTTAATGTTATGAAATATTTTTGGCGGATTCTGTTGCTTCTGCTCAGTTTTCTTATTTCTAATTATTACTAACAAAAAAACCTAAAATATTCTGTTCCTAGAAGGTGTGGTAGGATTATTGTTATATGGAACTGATTAACCTATTTCCTTGCCTCATTACCTGGAATGCAGTATTCACTAAACTTTGCCATAAAACTTACGAGCAGCATAAACGGAAATAATTTTCTTTTTCTTATAGCTCCTAATATACTTTTTTTTTAGATTATACTTTTTTTCTAATAGGGGTTTTGTATGTCTATGCTTTCACTCCAAATATGTAATTTTGACACACTAAAAATGATAGTGGTAGGGGTTTTTTTGCTTGTTATTTGAGTGGTATATAATTTTTGTTACAGACTCAGTGTTTATCTTAAAGACTCCATTAAACACAAGGCATGGATGGCCAGATACAGAGCAAACCTGCCACAGAAACACAGTCTTGTTCAAATCAGAGCAGGCATTTCTTCAAGCAGCATGACCAAGTGCTTCTGTGCTTCTAAGACCAAGAGCAGAAAATTAGAGGATTTAGCCTGTGTCCCAGCCACCTCAGACTGATTGAGTAATGTCCATGTGCACTGAGAAGGACAGACAGACTCCTTCAGCATAAATTTATGATATAACTTTATTTTAAACCTTTGGGTTCAATCCAAAACCCTTTAAACCTTATGACCCCTCTAGGTCTTCTGAGGCTGTGCTTATGGTAGCAGTTCTGTCTTGTCAAATTCTGAATTTTAACAGCATCTACAGTTTTTACTGTTGCTATCATCATCCTTGAAGCTCTGATCACTATTGGTTTTAGATATTTTTATTTTCAAGAGGCTTTCCCATATAAATATTGTTAAGTGAGCAGATACAATCACTAGGCAAAAACAAAACAAAACAAAACAAACAAACAAACAAAAATCCCAAAAACAAAAACAAAAACAAACAAACAAAAAACCATATTAACATATTTTTTGGTTTTTTTTCTAAGGTCCTTTGCAGTGGAATGAGAAAAGCTGACAACAGTGCAGGGTCAGATCCATCTGTTGTCTGTGTAGAGAAGGCCAGTAGATTGTCTCAATGATATCAGAGGGCCGAGCCTTTCTCAATGACATGAGATACTGGTCTCATGATACTGGAGGATTTAGTTCCCTTCCTTGTGCAGTGGCCATTGCTCTTTCCCCTGTTCCCATGCAAACAACAGAAACAACTTTTGTTCTGGGGAGTACTCATTCAAACATAAGGCAAATAAAGATTTCACTGGATAGGAAATGCCACTCTGGTGATTTTTCAGCCTAGGATTTGTAAGTCATGCAAATACATTTGCATCTCTTCTATGTGTTCAGATGAGTCAAAATACCACTAGAAGCACTGGCAAGCTTGCACGTGTGAAACCATGAATTTTTACATCAATATGAGGACAAGAAAGACCAAAATAATAGCGATCTGTGTCACAGGAACTAAATATCCATTACAATATTTATGACTGTGGTTTTTTTAGTACTCATTTTCCTGTCCTATTTTATCTTTTTAAAATGTATTCATTATGAATTATGAGATTTTTTTCTCATTTTGCAAGAATCCTAGCAGAAGATCTAGGCTCCAGCTTGCTCCCTTTTAGTTCCAAAATACAAGGATTAACGCTATGAAGCCCACAAAAGGATATTTTTACCCAGGTAGGAATTTCACCCTATATAAATAAATGTACAAAATACTAAGAACAGAAAACCATCTTCCACTCTGAATTACCAACAGAAATATTTAGAATTACAGTCATCTTCTGCAAATATAAGCATTTCTATCACAATATATTTTAAGTAGTTTTTAGGGAGTTTTTAGTGTGTGCTTTCTCTTTCCCTAAACTTAGGTTTTGAGGATTTTACCTAAATGAAGGAAGTTATGTCAGTGACTTGGTACAACTTTTTTTTTCACTTTGTCATTTATTTTGTAATTCCATTGTTTTGAGTTACACATCTAAGATGTCCTTTATCCTCTAGTAATTTATCAAATGTATTAATTATCTATTTATTATTCATCATATTTTTATACCAATGAAGAAATTTATTAAAGCCAGCAGTGTGTCCTTGTGGCCAAGAAGGCCAAAGGTATCCTGGGGTGAATAAATTCCTGGTGCAT
The DNA here is from genome assembly GCA_013400495.1 of Nicator chloris. Lineage (NCBI taxonomy): Eukaryota > Metazoa > Chordata > Aves > Passeriformes > Pycnonotidae > Nicator > Nicator chloris. The sequence continues at coordinate 41,636 of WAAE01001248.1, forward strand.
TGCCAGCAGGTCGAGGGAGGTGATCCTGCCCCCTCATTCAGCCCTGGTGAGGCCACATCTCGAGTGCTGTGCCCAGTTCTGGGCTCCTCAGTGCAGGAGAGACCTGGAGCTCCTGGAGCAGGTCCAGCAGAAGGTCCAGACTGAGGGAGAGATGCCAAGCAAGAGGCACTGAGCAGAAACTGATGCACAGAAATATTAACAAGAACATGAGACAGACCTTCTTAATGGTGTGGGTGACCGAGCACTGGAACAGATTGCCCAGAGAGATCACGGAGTCTCCCTCATTGGAGATATTAAAGAACCACAATCTTGTGCTCTAAACCAACTCTCCTTCAGCAGGAAGTTTGGATCAGATGCCCCACTTTGATCCCTTCCAACCAGACCTATTCTGTGATTCTGTGACTGTAAATACCAGTTGCATGTAGCCTGGACAGATCTTCTTAAAATCTGTGAAAAAATCCCAGAATTTTAGGGCTCTGATTTTCAGCACAAAGTACACAGCATTCCTAGATTTTTTGGGACGTTTCCAAGAAACTGAAATATTCAGAGCTTTTCAAAATCACCATATTGTTGGTTTACTCTTGAATTCTTTTGATCAAATTGACAGTGATGGAGTAGAAGCTTTGTTGTTGATAACATATTGAGATATGTGTTTTAAATTTAATTAAGGCTTGCTGAAAACTACAGATAGTGGGTTATACGAATTTCATGAAAAAAATAGAAGTAAGAAATAAGGAATAAAATAGAACTGTAACATGTTCTCATTCCTTCATCATGAACAATCAACATAAAAATTTTGGAAGTTAATTAAAAACAGATAAAGATAAAACCTTGCTACCCTAAAAAAACCCAACCAATCCCACCCCCCCAAAAAAACCAAAACAAAAACAAACAAACAAAAAACCAAACAAACAAACAAAAAAAAAACAAAACAAAAAAAAAACCAAAAAAACCCGAAGAAACTAAGAAAGAGAATGAAATGTCTGTCAAATAAATAATCACATGCATTGAGACCTTAATACTTAGTTAGGAAATAATGAGAAACCCTCTTAGAGCACATCAGATAATGTAATGAAGTTGATAATGAGGAGAAAATAAATTATATATTTTGAAAGTAGTGAAATATGTTTCTTCCATAAAAAAAAATTTAAAAATACAGGTAATAATTTTTAAAAGCCTAAAAGTTAACAATTACAATACTGACCAATACTGTAGTATTAAGGACTTGTGTTCTAAAGCTTTGAAATCAGCAGCAATTTAGATTTTAAATACATAAAATAATGAAAATGTGATCTAAATTATTTTTCCATACATAATTTAAATATACATTTAGAAAGGCACTTAATCCCTTCAAAATTAATGATAGGAGAATAACTGGGATGGTGTTTGTTACAAGAAGCAGCAACCTTTGTTAAGATTCCACTGTGGTGCTGGGGTGGGGAAAAATCAATTATCCCAGAAAAGAAGTCTCATAAATCATCAGGTGGAGTGAGGTACAGCTTAGATGGACTAGAATGGGTATGAAGACCTGTCTAAAATTCCATGGACAGGTGTTTCTTTGAAAGACTTGTCAATGCTTGCTGAGCACTCCACTGCTTATTGACAACTCTGTGTCTTTCCTCAAAATATACTCTTTAACCTCTTTGTTAGGGTAGGAAGTGTAGGTTTTAAGTAATTCGTGAAAGGAAAAATTTCAGAACAAATTTTCTCTCTGTGAATATTCTAAATGTAGGAATACTGCATCAGGAAATGAAAATTTTGCTGTCATTGCTTTTTCAATGGGCACTGCCCTAAACACAGCTGTGTTTTGTTCAAGGAATAATTTCCAGGATGGTAAACTTAGAAATTAGGTGGGGAATGTGTACTTCCAGAGTGTCAGTTGAGGCTGGGCATAAAATAGGATCCAAATTGTCATGGGAAGTACCTATGAAAAAAGCCAACCCTTCCCCAGACAAAAGCAGTACAATTATCCACGCAAAAATGTTTCTAAGCATACAGAGAAATTTGTGGTATTCATACTGAAACCAGAATACCAGTAAATCAGATTTTTTTTTAATTAAGCAGTAGTTGAGCATACGTTTTCAGGATAATCATTAAACACAGTGAAATGCTTTAGAGATGTGAATCCTTTGGGAAAGATTTCTCCTTTTTTGGACAGTTTTGCCTATAATCCTACTCAGCCAGCCAGATCAGTCATCAATTATCACTGGTAACATTTTTAGAATTCCCTTATGTTGTCTCATCAAAGCATTTTAGAGGTAAGTCACATGTAGTATGGATGCAGAAAAAATACTTAAGTGCTGTAATTTTCCATGGCTTGATTTCTTCTGAGTCTTGAGTTTACTGTACCATGTTCTGCATACTCCTTCTTTTTCCATATGCACAATTCACAGAATCACAGAATATACTGAGTTTAAAAGAACCCACAAGGATCATCTAGTCCAGTTCCTGTCTCTGCACAGATCCATCCTCAAGAGTCACAGCCTGTGCCTGAGTGTGTTGTCCAAACTCTTCTTGAACTCTGTCAGGCTGGTGCAGTGACCACTTCCCTGGGGAGCCTGTTCCATATCTAGCCTAAACCTCCCCTGACACAGCTTCAGGCCATGCCCTCAGGTCCTGTCACTGGTCACCACAGAGAAGAAATCAGTGCCTGTCCCGCTTCATCCCCTCATGAGGAATTTGCAACTGCAATGAGGCCTCAGTCTCCTCTTCTCGAGGCTGAAGAGAACAAGTGACCTCAGCCCCTCCTTAAAAAGTTTCCCCTCAAGTCTATTCACCATTTTTGTTGCCCTCCTTTGGGTGGTCTGCTATAGCTTAATGTGTTTTTTATGTTGTGGCACATAAAACTGCCCCCAGCACTCGAGGTGAGTCCCCAGTGCAGAGCTGGACAGTCCCCTCCCTTGCCTGGCTGATGCTGTGCCTGATGCTCCCAGGGCAGGATTGTCCCTCCTGGCTAACAGGACACACTAATTCATCTGGGACTGCTCCTGGTTCTTTTGTATACACATTCTTCCTTTCTCTTCTCGTTGTCTTTTTATGACTTTGTGCCTCTTTTTTCTTTTCTGTATTTATCACTCCTTCTCCTTCATCCAGACAATTCTTGTGATATTTGTACAACAGTTGACACTAAATGATATACAGCAGTCAAACTTCACTTGAAATTCAACACTGAATACTTCTGAGATGTGCTCTGCTCATACTAGCTCAGTGTTATTGATCAATGACAGCAAAGAACTGTAGAACAAAAGGAGATGAAGAGATGACAGAAATCACACAGAGTCCCAGCAGAAAGCTTCCTACAGACACATGAGACATTCAATGCCAGTGAGCCCAGGTCACTACTGTAGTAAATAAGTTGCTGCTTCAATTCTATATATATTGTTACTGTTATAAGGTTTACCAGTTAAGAGAGTTATTAATTGTTAATTACCCCGTTGCCCCCTTTTTTGTACCTTTGATTTGTATCGCTCTCCCATCGGGGGTCACTCCCGCCGCTCCCTTTGTGGCAGCCGCCAGGGTGACCGAGCAGGCTCGGCGGGAGCGGGCCCAAGCCGCCATCGCTCCCAGAGCTGCTCCCAGAGCTGCTCCCCAATCCCGAGTCCCCGGCATGAACCGGCCCCAGCCTGCCTGGCATCCTGCACTTCATCCATCATGAGTGAGCACGCTCCAAAGCAGAGAAAAGACGCTGGAGAGCAGACAAGGCCAAGCTGCCGTGGTGAGACACGTGAACACCTTGGGGGAAGTTAAGCAATCCCATGAAGACCTGTGTATGCAAATGAAGACCCCTCAGACACTTTTTGGAAAAAAGCCCTTTAAATGGAGAGCCAACATACAGTCAAAAAACCTAAACAGCACCCCAAGTCGGGGAAGAGTTGGACACGTCTCCTGACCCTAGTTTGGAGTTTTTACCCTGTCCTCCTGACCTAAGAGACCTGGATTGGGGTGGACCTGGGCTCTCGAGCCAAGGGAGCTTGTTTTTCCAGGGCCTGCCGTGAGGGAAGGAAGACCCAGCTCTGCACCGCAGTCAAATGACAGAGGTGTACCATTTCCTCCTCTTCTGTGTCGCCTGTGGAGGGCGACAACGTGAGCACGACCTGTCGGGCTTCCCACCCCAACCTGATCACTAAAAAAGGCATTTAAAGGAGAAAGCTCTCCTGCTCTTTTATTCATAACAACTACAGTGTATATTTCTCCAACTGACTTTCCTATGTACAGGCACAAAATTACAGGTCTTATTGAGCAGAAGGCTGAGCAAACAAGTAGAGAGTTACATGGTGGTTATTACAGTCATCCATAAGAAGAAAAAATGTTTGCAGTATTTGTCACAATACTCTGCTATATATTCTACTATATTTCATTTCAAAAGTTATATTGGTTCTCTAGGGATAAGCATATATTATTAAAGTTTAAATATTTCTATGTGTCTTCCTTCATATATTACCACTTTTGCTGACTTTATAGGTATTTTTTGAAACAATTTCAAATGAACCATATGCATTGAATTCCTACTAAAAAGTGTGTAATGTTTTCACATGAAAAATTAGATCCCCATACTGAGATTATTCTGCCTCAACTCATGGCATGTATTGGATTTATAACTGCTTTTTTTTTTCCTGTCAAGCTTTTTTCCAATAATGAGTATTAAAATGATTATATGAAAATAAATTGCATTACACAGTATTGTAATGTTTTCAAAGATGACATTACATTAGTTTAACACAGGTCAATTTTCTTTGGCCCTCTAATAGCATGGATAATACCTTGCTTTGTGGGTGTTTTTGCTCTTGTTATTTCTGATTTTCTCTTTTTTCCTGGAAGAAATGTGCAACATTTCCCGGCACACATAAATAAGGTCTGTTTTTAGATTGTACTGCGGGCACCATGTCTCGGTTTACTTCAGCCGCTAAATCTAATAAGCATCTACTGGGATAGTAATTTTTAAGTTCAAGTTCAATATCAAACATGTCAGCAGTGCACTTAGCAAGAAGCAGGGCAGCAGTTTGAAGAAAATGCAGATCCAGTCACCAGTAATTTTTATCGAATTATAAACCCTTGTTAGAGTCCTGGGATTTCATCAGCTAACATGACCAAAATAAAAGCAATCCTTCTGCAGGAGGTGATTGCTTTTCTTAGGCATAGGTAGATTAAACATCAATTCATTTACTTACTTTTGACACATGCTCTGCCACTCACATCTTCATTATCTGCATTTGTAAAATGAATGGTACATTTTGCCTGGTATTATCAGGAAGTTTCATGCTGATCAGAAATGGACTAGCATTCATATTTATTTTCTTATACCTACTGATGTCATTTTTCATTCAAGTTTTTTGGGTTTTTTTCCTCCTTGTAAAATAATTGCTCATGACTTAAAAAAATTATTCATCATATTTAGAGGTATGTAATACTGTGGTAAATTATGCATATGTAGTTAAGAGGGATTAGTTCTACAGTAGGATATCGAAGGTCTATGTATATTTGGCAGGTAGATTAAAAATACTGAACACATTTTTCAAACAATACAAATTTTTTCTGAGCTATGACTAGAGAAAGATGTAGAGGATGTCTTATTTTAGTAAGTCAAAATTTAAGGCATCAAAGTTTTGATGTGCTGATGAATCCTGAAGTCACCTTGTTCCACTACACATTTATCAAGTTCTGAGGAAGGCAAATGGTTTGATGTTTAAATTTAAAACAAGCCCTATTATGTTTTCCACCCAACATAGACTAGATTCAGAAAGTATTTTCAGCAGTCACATTATGACCTAGCTGGAGTCTTCTGGCTGAAGAAACTTTCAATGAGGAAGGACTGAGAGAGCTAGAACAGCTTATCATAGAAAAGAGAAGGTTTAGAGTGATTTTAAACTGTATTAATACTGGATGGGAGGGAATAAAGGATCCAGACTCTTCTCAGCAATGACCATTGATAGAACAAGGGGTAAAGGGCAAAGATTAAAATCCAGGAAATTCTACCCAAACAGAAGAAATAACTTTTTACTTTGAGAGTAGTAAACCTCTCATGGGTTTCCCAGAGAGGTCGTGGAGTCTCCATCCTTTGAGATTTTCACAACTCAATGGAACATTCTCTAAGACTTCTAACTAAGAAGGATAATGGGGCTGGGCTTCTGGATTTCAAGATGTTCTTTCCCACCTCAACCATGCTGTGATTCCTAACACACCCACACCCACACACACCCAAGGAGACAGTATTTCCAATAGCCTATATCTAACTAAAATGTGGAAGACTTGTGCAAAATATTCACATCTGACTTGCCTGGAGTTCTGGACATACCTGACCCAGTTCTGATACTTGCTCCTGAGATATATATTAAAGCTGTGTTCACAACATATTCCAAGTTGTATTTTCCAATTTATTTATTTTTTATCATTCCCCTGAAGCTCTTCTGTGTGGTTCAGGGGTTATAATCTGCATATCTAAAGCAATGGAAAAATAAAGATAATCAGTTACCTACTCATTTTAGATGCAAGCTCTAAGGAGAAAAATACTTAATAGACTTCAGAAGATAATCTTAAATTCTGTTTATCTTCTCAGAATTTCCTCTTAAGTTTCTTAATTTTCCACTGATGATATCAATATATAATAATGCACCAAACACCTGCAATATTGCTTAAAAAAATTGGAAGTTTGCTATCTACAGTGGCTGTATCTACATCACCACCACTTTTATATTTTCATGTTCAGCTTGCAAAAGATTCAAGATGTGGCTCAATGCTAAGGTTTTGAATCACCTGTGAAAGACACTTGCTTTCACTAGTCCATGACATTAACATAATATGGTTTAGCTATTGGGAATCAATTACTTCATTGAGAAAGATTTGAGACATCTTATCCTGTAATCATGACCGCTCTGCTTAGTCTCTTTTCCTCCAGTCTTGACAGGGCTAGCGGCTGTGACATAGGTTATCATTTTCTTTGGTGACATGAATAATATCTCTGCCTAGCTATTTTTATTTGTTGTCATTTGCTTCAAATACCTGACTAAACTAAACAATCTTCTACCATAAACAGAATTTGGGTTTGCCTATGTTCTCTAGTAAATCGACTGGAAAAAAAAATCACTAAAAAACATATGGCAGAAACTCAGAATGACTGAAGTGGAAAGGACCTTGGGAGATAATCTAGTTTCAAGATCCCATGCTGAAGCATGGGATAAAGCTGGATAAAGCTAGTGCTGGCTGCCCAAGGTCTTGTCCAGTTCATTTTGACTTTTTCCAAGGACTCCACATCTTCTGCAGACAAACTGCTCCAGCACCTGATTGTGCAAAAAAATGCTGGTTTCCTTATTGAATAGATCTCAAAGAACAGTTGGGGTTGGGTTTTTTTTTTTTGTTGTGTTCTTGTTTGGTTGGTTGGTTGGTTTTGGTTTAGGTTTAGGTTTTGGGTTTTTTGTTGGTTTTTTTTTGTTTGTTTGTTTGGGTTTTTTTGTTTTTTGTTTTTTGTTTTTTTAATATCTTTATATTTCCAATTCTATGTCCACTTACAGAAATATGCAGCTATGTCTTCCTTACAACTTTGAAACAAGATTTCATCGCTGTACAATGGTGCTATTCTTCAACCTGTCCTAAACTAAATGAAGGATCAAATTTTTTTTATGCTCAGAGTCCTGAAACCAAATCCAGCTTCTTATAAAATGAAGGATATTTTCCGTTGCAAATCAAATTTAATGAAGTTATTATGAAGTTATCAGGTATTTTTTGTTTTAGTCTTAAAACTTGCAGACAACTTTCAGATGTGTCCTCCTTCTTGATGCAAATCTATGTAACTTCTGATGAGCTCATATCACTTTTTTATATCTTTTTCTTTCTTCTCAGGAGTTGCCAAGGCTGAGCTGTGGGTAAACTGCACTGATTACAGCTTCAGTAATCTGTCTTGGTCCATCCCTGTCAGCTTGATAAGTCAAACTCATTTCATTCCTTTGCCTTGTCTTTGGTTGAAATTTCAAGTCTGTTATTTTAAAGTCTTTAGGGAGAAAAAAAAAAGAAAAGAAAAAAAAGAGAAAAATAGAAGGTAACATTTTTTAGCCTGTGAAAGACAGATTTTTCACAGGGATTTGGTTTCTAGCTTTCTTCATGCTTTCTTGAAACTAATTTTCCTATGACTGATGTTTCTGAATTGCTTCTCTACTAGTTCATGTAGCAAGTTTCTCTTCTTCTGCCAAGGAGCAGAGCTTAAACTGTTTCAAAACTTCAAGAATATCGATAATCTCCCCTAGCTGTAGAAGTCTACTTCAAGAGTAAGTAAACTGTACTCTAGGTGTACTCCACTCATAATGAAGCTGGCATTAGCAATATTAAACCCACAGTATTTATGACATAACGTGGGCATGAGTGAATAAGGTTATTCCTTCAATTTCTTAACAGATTTCTGTTTCAGGAAGATACAATGGGCTGATGTAGATTTTACACAAAAGTCTCAGCCAAAATATTTTTAAGAATTTTAAATTTGTATGGTAAGTCTTAACACCTGAGACAATAGCATTTTGTGGTGTCCTGAAATTTTTGCTACGGAACTAAAAATAAAATGGTGTTAATTTGCCAAAATAGGAATGGGAAATTCAAACAAAAGAAGAATACAATTTTTTATCACAAGTTATTTATTTAACAATGTAATAATTTCTTCCTGTCATGTACTACTAAATATGTAATATAAACTAGGGAAAATAACTTATTGCATATTTTCTTTTATTTTATCAAACTTTGCAAGTAAGAAACTGTACAGAAGTACCATCTGTTATGGAAAATGAGAATAAGTATAAAAATAAATCTAAATTTCTGGGGGTTAGATCAGATGGATTATTAGGAGAAAGGTGAAGACCACCTAGAATAGAAATGGTAAAATACTTTTATATAGTTCCACGAACTAATTTGGGATAAATAGATCATAGTCTGCCAGGATTTATTTCTGGAAAGGGAAGCAGAAGGCAGATTTTGGTGGTTTTTTTCAAAATAAAATATTCTCTTATCTTTCCTAGTCCAGAAATTTCCTTCACACAACCCCTGTGAGACCCAGATGTGTGAACATAGATAGAAACTGTCTGCAGCAAGAAAATATCTGTGTTTCCAATAGATTTAAAATTACTTTTGTGTTTATAGTTAAATGTATGTCTCTGTGCTGAGCTGAACTAGGTAAGGAAAGAAATCCTCATAAAACACATGATAAAACATAAAAGAGCTTTCTCAGCATTATCTATTGAAAAATATATTACATAAAACTTTTCCAGCACTGCATTATGGATCCCTGTTGCAGAAAGTTTGTTTTATTTCTATTTTTTTTCATTAGATGAGTTTATATACAAAGGCACCCATCAGTAGTCCCGGACACCCTGAGAGATTCTGCAATGGAAGTCAGAAAGGGGGTAACAACCATCAAACAATATACCACAACTGGTATGGAAGAGACCAACAAATATTGATAAACGTCTTTAAATCGTCATGTCCTTGCTAAGTAAAATAACCAAAGACTAAACTGTGCAGTCAGTATATTTTGGATGTCAGCAGACCTATGCTGTTTCAAATCAAACAGGCTACCCATTTGCAAAGCTAAGGGACTTACTTTGAAAGTACTTTAAATAATACAACTCTTCTGTATTTTGACCACATTTTTTACTATGCTTATTTAAATAACATAATCAGGGAACTCAGCAAAGAAGGTTGTCGTATGTCATTTGAAGCTTCAAGGATAAAATTGTGTTCCAATAATGTCTATATTTATAAAGAATTAATTTTAATTGCTTCTAGATATTTTAGGAAAACTTCTGAGCGTAATATCATTGCATTTACATAGAAAGAAACAAACAACTTCAGAGGCACTGAAATCAACTTTGTAATATTGGAGGCTTCATTTATAACGTCAAGCTTCAAGTTAAATTTTCTCTACTGAATAGGTTTTGCAGCCAATGGAGAGGGAGCAGCTGACCTCCAGAGGGTGATTAATCTTTAAAAAACTACAAATTGCCCTCAGATACTTCCCTTTTTATTCCATAGAATGTGAAGCAGCTATGTTGTCCATTATTGAACTCTTTCCCTATAGAAGAAAAAACAGTAATATAGCTTTCAGGTAATAGAACCAAGGATGACTTAATTGATCAAAGAGAAGCATTAGACATTGTTGGAGGAAAATTTCAAAAAGTTTTCTCACTTCATTGAAGAAAACTGTCATTTGAGTGCAAAACCATTCTTACAGAATATTTCCTGCTGTTGTACACTAAAACCCAGTTATTATACTGCTTGCTTAGAAGTTCACACATTATTTAATTTGCAAGAAAATTCTTTAGGAAATAAAAGACATTTGAAGGAAGAGATCTATTAATTTCATTTTTTTTCCATTCTTTTAAGAGAACTTCAACTTAATAGCTTCAGATTGTACACTTCTACACTAGGTATCTGTACATCATAAGAGAGGAAAAAGAAGGAAAAACAAACAGAAGATATCTCTAGAAACAAAAAGAAAATAGAAAAAATGTCTGTGAGGCTAGGAGGTTCACTGAGTTTTGTGTGATATAAGATTACAAGGATAAGTTCTGAAAAGAAACCTGAAAATCCCAGATTTCTCATTTTGATTAAAAATCTGTGATTTCAAACAGCCTAGTGCATGCATATTTGCTTCCTGTAACAGATATGGGAGAAGTAGAATCGAAAATAAGCCTAAACTTCGGAGTTCTCAATCAAAGATCCAGAAATTCAGTTCATATCAAGGAATTAGCGCTTTTCACCCCTCGTTGATTTAAAGTAAGACAAATGAATGTAAACATTGAATTAAGGAAAAGGCATTCTTAATAAACTTCAATATATTGAAGCTCGTGAATTAAATATAATCATTGATTAAAAATATAAAATAGGTCAGGAAAAATAATTAACTGGAGAAGATAAATTGATGCCTGATATTTTTCCTTCATGAGATGAGGTTTTCTTTTAATAAAAAAATATTTACTTGGGTAGGATTTCCAAACAATAATAAGTAATTTTGATTTTTTTTTTTAATAACATCAGGTGAGAATATTATTATGTGTGGAATGATACATCAAATTATGTTGTGGGATTTTTTTAAATTATATTGTAATTCAACGTATGGGGATCCCAAAATAGGAGTTGTTGTTGTCCTTGTAATATGTTAAATCTTTAAATTTAAATTATTTCACTCTGTGGTGTGCTAAGTAGAAATTAAAGTTTATTCCCATCACAAATTATTCCATGGGCATGGTTTGCTAGTCATCAGCCTTATCCAGCAAATCCTGTGGGAGCACTGCTCTCCATGAAGCCATTGAAACTTATGAAATTGTAGTGTTAATAACGGGAAGAATCAGAATCAAGTCCTCAGTTCTCCAGTGTTGTTGGTGTGCAGCTGAACCTCTTATTTAATCTCTTATGAAAACCTAGATGGGACTTGGACTGCACAACATCTGCCGCCAGGTGCCTATATAGATGGTGCCTCATGACATGCAAAGGGAAAATATCCACATCCAAAGTAGATTATAGAAGATAATAAAGAAACTATAACCTCTTTTTGCAACCCCATATCCCAATGATCATGAAACGAGGTGTTCTGCTATAAGCTGTCACAAGTCAACAGAAAATGGTTTCTCTATATATCCATGATAAGGCTGGAAAAAGGATACATCTCAAGACACAGCTCTAGGCATTAGTGAAACTTACTGCCCTCAAAGTCATGATCNAAGAAACTATAACCTCTTTTTGCAACCCCATATCCCAATGATCATGAAACGAGGTGTTCTGCTATAAGCTGTCACAAGTCAACAGAAAATGGTTTCTCTATATATCCATGATAAGGCTGGAAAAAGGATACATCTCAAGACACAGCTCTAGGCATTAGTGAAACTTACTGCCCTCAAAGTCATGATCTTTTTTCCTGAAATTTTTATTAAGGACTACTCCTGAAATTTATATTGTTAGTAATATATTTTGAATATTGATAAATATTCAATTTCTCTAACTGAATCTCATCTAGAATATTTGCATTAAGGTGAACCTAATCATTCATCAGATGCCTAAAACACGATCTGCCTTAAAAAATGAAGAAGCCTCGACAAGTAGGATAAAACTCATATTATATACCAAGTGTATATCAACTTTTGGTAGAGTTACTCTTACATGAATATTAAAATTATGATCCTGAGTATGTAAATATTTTCTCAATTCATAACTTTCCCATTATAGTCCTGCACAATTATTCTGTAATCTCAGCAATCTAAACAGTTCATGCATGAAAGCAGAAATTAGAAAAGAACGAAAGTCATAGTTCAGTTAAGACATTCTGCATAACCTTTATTAAGATGAGACCCTAATGTTATACATTTAGGGGCTTGGTCATTAAATGTTTTTTTGAATTTCCATTCCTTTGCTTGAATCAAAATCTCTTAACAAATGCACAAGTAGTTGCAATAGTTACTTTACAAACCATAAACAGCTTTACCCTGTTTTTCAATCCTGCTGCACTTTTGTTATGAAGAACAGTATTCAACACAGGAAGGATGGGTGTCAGTCAGACAGTGAAATACCTAGGCTTGCATGTCTACAGATGTAGATGTGCATGTAGGATTTAGTTGCCTAAACAGAGGCATCTAATGATGTTGCAAACATCTTCATGTGACCCACCTGCTCTCTAGTTCTTATTCCAGACGGTATGGATCTCCTGCAGTTACTGTGGTATAACTGCCAGCCCTGTTTATTTGCTCAAAAAATATATATGATATTCACAAGGTCATTAAAACATAAGTTTTTAGCAACTGAACATCATTCTAGCTGTCAGTACTTGAAGAAAAGCTAGCTGATAACATCAACAGAGTAATTCAGCTTAGCTGAATGCAAACATCTAAGATGTGATTCAGTTACTTATCCATAAACCTTTACTGTCTTTTTAGATAAACCTACAGAAGATAGATGCCTTTCAAGAGGGACAGCTGGAGGCCAACCACAGTATCCTAAGACATCTAAAACTACCCAACTGGTTTTAGGTAATTGGATTTCTTGTTATAGGATTATCTATGAAGACTTTCAAATTCCTGGAACAATAACTGCCAAAATATCAACGAATATTGCAATGATGTAACAAGAAAGACCTCCCATTAGAGTCTTCCTGAATTTTGCTTCACTCTGCTACAAAGAACAAAATGAAATATGTTTTCCCTACTAAAGCAACATTAGCCTTTATATTTTTAGGTTTTTTTGGTCAAAATATATCATCACTAGTGAACAGAAGTTTCATTTACAGTCTAAGACAAAAAAAGAGACATGAGATAATATGGTCCTACTCCTACTCTCAAAAACACAGAATAATGATCCGTGTTGCAAAACACATTGCTTAATATTGTTCTGCAGCATTTATGGATTCTTGGAAGATGTATAATATTAAAGTACCATTCTTCTACTGCAAGGATTTTTAGCCTGCATTCATGTTTTATTTTGAACATTTAAACATTACACAAGTTTGATGTTTGCTTTTCAATTGATTATAGTAAGCTTCGTGACAAAGCAACTAAATCTTTAAGAGTTTGCTTACTGGAATGATGCAGTTGTAATTTTAATGGGATTGTGCAAGTGGGCAGCCTTTCCTGCAAGCACTATGCCTCTGGAATGTGGTCCATCTTTGACAGAGTAACACAAACATCATGATGAGCTGAAGTATGATTATAGTGAA
>WAAE01001249.1:0-14700 GCA_013400495.1 Nicator chloris
CACCTGTATTCCCTTCTCCCACAACAAATTGCCGAAATCAAAACTAGATCTAGGAAAGAAAACTTGAGACCAAATGATTTTCCAGTTCAATACTGTCATTTAACTTGTCAGGAAATGCTGAAAAATTGACCCGTATATAGAAGCAGGTGTTTCTGCAGAAGACAGAGGACTGAAAAACCCCAGATAAATAACAGTTTCAGGCATGCACAGATTTTAATATTATATTTTACTGTTCTCCCAGAGAGGAAAAAAAGGGAAGGTGGACATCTGAAATGTAATTTTCAGCATTATTGTTTGGCAGCAGAAAATAGAAAGGGATCTGACTGACAATAAAACCTCCTCAAGCAGCACAGTGTGGGGGAAGAACTGTGTGGAGCTTATAGGGTTTCACAACAGAGAGGACTGTAAAAGGTAGTCTGTGATAAAACAATCCTAGTGGAACACACTTCTGAATGTACACAACAGCTGACAGTGAAGCAAGAATACTAATTCTGGAGATGAAGATGGCATTGGAACTGAACAGGGTCATAGAGGATTAGAATGTTTTAGAGAATCTCTCCCATGAGAATGAAAACAGTGGTTTTCTTATATATAATTTATCATCCCACTTAGTTATTTATACCTGTCATAGGTACCTGGTAAGCAAAACATTCTGGATTGATTGTCGACTATGAAGCATGATTGCTGACTAAAATGTCATATATCGTTTCACTGTTCTCCTGATTAAGAGCACTTTTTTGTTGAATATTTTTAAAGAACTCCCAAATCAATGTATTTGGAAGAAAACCAACAAAAATACTTTTAGTGTGTTCTCCTCTAACAAACTCAGATGAATCAAGAGAACGCACTTATTTATGTCACTAAATTTTTTCCAGTGAATTTTCAGAAATATAATTCCAGAAATTCTATGTAGTAAAAACACACAAAAGAAGAAAAAAAAACAAAGACCTAAACAAACAAAAAGCCACCTGCAGGGGAGAAAACAACATGGAAGTGTGAGAGAATCTATTTTTTTTTCCCTCTTGCTCTCATTCTCCAACTAGATGCGCTCTCAAACCGTTCATAGCATTTAAAGATGTAATGGTGACGTGTCAGCTTTTGGCAGACATGAGTGGATACAAGCATATACAAATACAATAACAATGTGCTAATGGTGAGCCTAGCTGATAATGAAGCATCATTATGGCATTTTAATGCGCCTTAGCATCACTGCTCCTATTGACTTAAAAGTAAACAGTGTCTCCAAGAAGCATAACCCAACCTGAGTTATGGTTGGAGGCACAAATTTACCACTGGAAGGAAAAAACTGTTGACGTTCAGATTTACCAATAAATTGGCAGTAGCCAAATAATGTTTGCATTTAAGGAGCAAAATTTCTTGGTAACAGAGATAGAGCAGAAACATCAGTTTTACCACTACAAACAGGTCTTAATAGTACTGTTATCTCTCCTCAGATCCCAGACCTTGTTGTAATTTAAATTTCCTTCTGGGGTCCTCACAGATTGGACTCCAAGTCTATGTCTTCATTAGATACTCATTACATTTGCAGGTGAGAGAAGACACACTGTCAGCAGGCCAAAGGGAAAAAGAATATGTAAGTGTACTACACTTTCTGCTATTTACAGATTAGGGCCAAATCTTGGTCATGCTAACTTAAACTTGTGTCTCAGCCACTGATAGACAGAAAAAAGAAATCTACTGATTTTGAAGCATGGAATAAAACAATAGGATCTTATATTCTTGGTTTGCCTGAGTTTAGTAATCAGCTTGTTACAGTTAGCAGTTATGCCTAATCATATATTTAGCTAAATTAGGAAAAAAAATGGCAATTAGACATTCAAAAAGAATTTCTGCATGCATCCAGCTATCCAGAAGGAGCTATTATTAGAAAACTACATACTGAATTATACTTGGATTAGCCTGAACTGCCTGCAATAAAGAACCTTGAGAGAAAAGTACTCCACAATTACTGCATTACCAAGGAGAAAGAGGGCATGTACTGGAGGTAATTGCTGATTGACAAGTTGATTGTTTGGGAAAATTTGGGGGTTTTTCTCCTGAAATCCAGTGCAAGTATTTCCCCAGAGGAGAAATCAAGTCTGTTGTTGGTGACCCATACATGAACACAAATTCAGCAGAAGTCTCTTACGGGTCCATGATAATATCATCTCAGCAGAGAGAAAATGTTTAATCCTTCTTTTGATATCTGCTCAAAAAGATTTCACTGATTGATTCAAGGCTGCTGTCCTTTACTCCCCATGACATGGCAATAGCTTTTATGCAGTTATATTTGCATTAAGCCACATCACCCACAGTTTGCCTCTTTTCCTGTGATGCTAGGCTAGGCCTGATCTCAGCCTGAGGTGTGAGCTCTAGGTAAAACCTTACTGAAGAGCACAGTTTTCACACGAGCTCAACAGTGGAAGGGAGCTTCAGGGAGAAAGTTGTCCACTGAGATTTCAGCCCTGCAGTTGCCACCCAAACCTGAGGGACCTTTATTACCCTGTAAGGAGAATATTGTCAATACCCATAGAGTGCTCTATCAGGAGGGTGCCTTGACTGAGGTTTTGGGGTAACCAAACTATTGCATTTTGTGAATGACAAGTTCATCCCTGAGTCTGTTTCTCACTGTATCTCAGTGTCACTACAGGAGTAAAAGGATGGTCTTAGGTGACAAAATCATGGCTTTCAGTACAAAAAGGAAAACTTTCTCTTAAATCACTCCTATGGTTAGTAAACACCTTTTGTATAATGAACTTCCTGTCACAAGTCTAATTTGTAAGCAAAGTAGACTGTGATAGGACCTGCTTTTACAGCTTTCCTGGAGGGAAAGAAAGATTGCATTTACTGCTAAGATTTACAAAAATCCCTAAACTTTATTTCCATCATATCTAATCACTGCATTTAATACTTTATTTATCTGGAAACTTTTCTTGCCAAATTTGCTCAGTCATGTTTTTATTTTATTCTCAGCTTTCTATTTGTTTGTTACAAATCAAAGAAAACACACTTCCCAGAGAGCTGGCCTTGTCAATTTTATTGTCAATAAAAAGAAGGGCTGAGGTCGATTTATTATTTCTTTGCCTCTAGGACAACACAATATTAAAAATCAACAAAGTTTTCAATACTGCCCCATAAAAACAAGCTTGGTGAAATACTTAATATTTCTAGGCTCTAAAACAAGTTCTGTCCCTTTTGATATTCATGTAATTTTCATGAAATCTAAATAAAAAGACACACTGGGAACCTTTACTGTCTCCTCTAAAATTTAATTGATATATTTCTTTTGGAGTTACCAGAAAATCTTACTAAAAGTTGCAAAGCATGAGTATAAACTGTCCAAACTTCCAGGTACTGAGAAACATAAATACCTAAAAAAACAATCTACTGTTTCAGTTGTTGGTAGCTTTTACTAAAGAAAGCTATTTCACACCCAAGTGTAATTTCTATTCAAACAGATCATATTAAAAAGCAATCCTGTTTGACTCTGTACACAACAGCAGTGAGATACTCCTGCCATGGGCAGGAGCTGCTGTGCCCCCATGGTGCCTCAGAAAGAGGCTTGGTGTCCTAAGAAGAACATAGGAATGTGGCCAGGAGACGGTCCAATATTGCGTAAAGAAAACAGCGGTCTGGAAACCAGTCCCAGCCACTGAGCTGTGGCCAGGGTTTAACACAACGAAAGAGCAGATTGACATTCTCTGTAGGATGCCACATCAAACAAAATCGGGTGTTAACGGGGTAAGTTCAAATCCCCAGTGTGGTTCCTGGAGGAGCTGGTGGCGCTGTATCAATCTGCAGGATTAGTGCTGGCTTGCTGCATTCTGCACTCTGGGGCCACACACAGCACAGAAGCTGACAGTAGGGGCAGAGCATTTCCATCTCATTGACTATTTTCTTTTTTTTTCAAATAATGGCCTGAGCCTCTAAAAACTCTCATTAATTCTTGTAAAATACCAAAACATTTTGAATACATGAGTATATGTAGAACAAATACCAACAAATGTAATACTATTCAGCATAAGGGAAAGAAAATATTCATTTATCACAATGGCTGGGCTTAGGAGCATTAACAAATCTTATTCTTTTCTTTGTCAGTCGAAACTTTCTTTGACTCTGTTTTGTCTCTGTAACTTTGAGAACTTAACCCTAAAAATAACTTTATGACAGCTGTGACTGAGCTCATAGAATGCTACTTTTGATTTTCCTTCATTAGAGATCTAGGGCTGATCTAGATAGACACTGAAAATTAAATTTATGAAAGCTGTTTCAGAAATTATTTGCCTTCCACAGGATCACCCCTTTCATGCCCAAATTTTGACAAGAAAGCTCTCCTCCTAGAAGTCTCCTCCAGGCCATTTCTTTAATTTTTTTTTTCTCTTTCATGCCCAAATTTTGACAAGAAAGCTCTCCTCCTAGAAGTCTCCTCCAGGCCATTTCTTTAATTTTTTTTTCTCCATTAGCAATGAGCTCATTTCCTGTCTGTTGAAAGCTTTGCACCTGGTGCAGCACCGCTGTTGCAGGACAAGCTGCAGTTTCCCCAGCAGCTCAGCAAAGAGGTGATGTGTGGTTGGGCACCACAGGTACAGCCCACAAGGTAGGCTGTGTATCAGAGCTCTGCTCCCTGCCTTCTGTGCAAAAGCTGTGCAAAGGCTAGGGAGGGGGGAGATTAAGCCAGGCTCCTCAGGCCCTGATTTAGTTCTATATTTATACAGGTCTCATACCAGTAATTTATATGATAAAATGTTTATGCTTCAATATTTATGTGCATTATGTCAGCTAAATCAAGGGGTCCAGCAGTTCTACAATAAAATAAGTAAGCACAACACGGCATAATGAAATAAGGTCCTGTTTTAAAGTGTCTGATGTCAGCTTGGTGTGCTAGCCTTCATAAATAAAGTAATTATTTAATCCTTTGCTATATGAGAGTTCTGACCTGTGACTTGAGTGTACACCTTACTTCTATATTTTTGAAAGTCACTATACCTTTATACCACATAAAACAGAAACATTCAAAATGACACAGAAGAGCTTAAAGAAAAATATTTTCAAAAGATAAGGCCAAAAGGTAGACATAATTGTAGTCTAAAAGGTAGTCTAAAACATGCTAAAAAGGTATAATGCATATTAGCATTCTATTTTATTCTAGTGAAATATTTGTGTCTAAAGCATCTGCACAGGGCTGACACACAACTTCCTAAGTGCCCCCTGCCAGATGAATAGTCCAATGAAGAATTGGACTATTCCTAAGAGGACTGCAGAAAGCTACAGCTAAATATCTTTGCTGCTCTTAAGTTAAGCTTGCTTCCTCTGTGTTCCAAATTTGTATTCCAGAGGTACCAGCTAGCAAAAACAAAGTAAAATACCAATAGCTAAACAAAGAAACCAATAACCATTCTCTCAAGAATACAAAAAAAAAAAGTTTTAAAAATTAAAATAGAAAAACCAAAAAATAAACAAACAAACACTCCAAAAACAGAAACAAATTTTTACATAGCTTAAGACTGGGATAAGAACCATCTCATCCAACTGCTTTCAGGGTAGTATGTAACACACAGAAGGACTTGCCCTGCATTCCTTGAGTTTCTGGAGAGGACTGCTGTGATTGCTGAGCCATCCACAGGAGATACATTTTAGAATCCCACTTAATTCCGATTTTTTAGCACTGGGAAATTTTTAAATAAAAGACAATGAAGTAGAACATATGAATACTAAGACGTTGACAGAATATTTGTATGAATATTATTGTGAGCTAGACAAAACAGCTGGTTTCATATAAAAGTATTTATGCACAGCACTCAGTTCCCCCACAAGCTGACTCTTGGTTGAGGAAGCCCAGCTTTCTCAGTATCTCCTTAAGTGAGATCCTCTAATGCCTTAATTCTCTTTATGGGCCATCACTGGACTCAGCCCAGTAAGTCTGCATCTTACTTGTCCTGAGGAGCCCAGAGCCTGGCCCAGCAGACCAGATGTGCCTCGCCAGAGCTGAATAGAGTAGGTGAATCACCAGCTCCAACCTGCAAACAACATCCATCCTAAAGCATCTCAGGATGGTGCTGACAGTCAGTCATTCAATACTATTTTTATTTTCCAGGTATGTATTTTTTATTATCATCGCTTTGTCATCTTTTAACTTTTCTGTTATGTTTAAAAGTTAATTGGTATAAAAGGGATAAAAAATGCAGTAATTAAAAGAGTTTCAATTCATAGAAGACGATCACATTATTAGTAGTAAGGAACAAATGGAAGTTAAAAAATATAACTACATTTGGTCTTGATTGTATAAACCCTAGCTTGACAAACCTATCCACTCCACCTTTTTTCTGCATAGTATAAATTTATTATCCTGTCACGTAGTCACAACATCATTTTTGGAGAAGGAGAGACTTCTTTAATTTTTGAGTTGTCTTTTTGTTTTAAGAAAACATGAAGCATGTAAGCAAAATGTCTCTCTTCTTCTTTTTTGAAAAACATTAAATATTGCATAATCCATTGTAACAATGTACTCACACATTTACAACTCTATTGGTTTATTATAAATTTTTTTAAGACATGGAATATGTTTCTTCTTAATTTTAAGAGGTCAGCTAACCCACAATTACAGCAAAGCACTGAGAAAATTTATTTTAGTATGGGATTTGGGGGTAGGTTTTTTCTTTGTATTTTGCTATTCCTATTTGGCTTTTTCCTTAGTGGCTACTCATCATTAATTTTGTTTTGCTTGTAGGTAGTTGTACCCATAACTTTTCATGGGATAAGAGAAATAAATTTCATCAGATAAGAGAAATAAATGGAAAGCAGGTCCTGAACAGGAGG
This sequence comes from Nicator chloris, assembly GCA_013400495.1. NCBI lineage: Eukaryota > Metazoa > Chordata > Aves > Passeriformes > Pycnonotidae > Nicator > Nicator chloris. The sequence goes on from WAAE01001249.1 coordinate 6,817, forward strand.
GAGGACATGCAAGGCAACACACAAGAGGGTCCCACAGGAACCTTTCTGATTTGTCAGCAGCAAGGGGATAGAAGTTGGATGTACTGTAAAGCATCATGGTAACTGGATCTGTAATGACCTTTTCCATTGATCAGGCTGCTATCCTTCTCCACAGTGCCAGAGGAACAACTTCTGCTCCCTGGATGGTACTGAGAATCACCCAGGTCACTTTTCCTGTGCATTTTTTTTTCTTCCTCTTTCTTCTCTTGGGGATGACTGGGTTAAGAACAAGTATTCTGTTTTCACACTTCCACAACCTTGTACAGTCAGGTCTAAGAAGAGGTGGGCCAAGTCTCTCAAACCAAGAACTTATGGAAATGCTTCACTGTTACATTTTGCAGCTGGTCGACAGTGAAAAAAAAAAAAAAAGGAAAAAAAGAAAATAATAAAAAGGACTGAAAGATTCAAAATATTCCTAGTGGATGTGTCTACAAAAAAAGGGAGACCTAATTTCTTTACACATTAATGTCCTTCTGTACTGCCTCTACTCCCCTAATCTGTTTGTGAGGATCAAAACCTAAGAGAGGAAATAGAAAAACTAATCCATATCAGAGAGCCTGGATAAAATAGACTGAGCTATATGTGATAGAATAAACAGGCTACAAGCTCCACTTTTTTGTTTTACTGAAAACCATGTATGCTACCACCACTAAAAATAATTTACATTAATTTCTCCCTTACAACACAAGATTCTCCAGTATAATGTCTTCTCTTTGCTTCTGTCCCCTTACTTCTTTTTCCAGAGGGTTCTATTTCCCAGTCAATTAATAATGAATACAAGAATTAAGTTAATTGCAGATTAATTTGTAAAGTTCTTTGAAACTCAGTGTAAAGCATTTAATAAGGCTATTGTTCTCATTAAAAAAAAAATAGCAACCCAAAACATATTTCTGAATTGGGCTTTATACTATTACTCTTCGTAGTGGTTACATCACAACATTGTTTTTACTGCTGTGACAACAATTCTTTCTCTTCTGTAGTCTCCTTTCAATTGTTTTTCTGGAAATTATACATCTTGAAGTTATTTACGAGCTATTGAAAAAAAAAGAGAACAAAACAAAATAAAGCCTTTCCCAAGACTGTATCAATGATTCCATTACCATTCTGTTTCTTCCCCAGAAGAAGTAAATAATTCATTTAACATTGATCCTGCACACAAATGGCTTTATTTATAAAACCCATACTTTGGCTTCAGCCTCTTGGCATACAGTGACACGAGTCAGATTTTTAGCTGTACATGCACATTTTTGTTGAAAACCCTGCTTTGGACTTCCCTCTACAGATTCTATAGATCTCTATAGAACCTTCTATAGAGTGTTCTGTGTTCCTTGAAGCAGTAAAAAGTTTCCACATCAGCTCTGGCTCTCTTATATACATTTTTAACTTGGCAGTCTCACAGGGTTTCCCAACAAAAACATAGTCCAGATTCAGAAAATTACTGAAATATAAATTTAATTATACATTTAAAAGCTGATTTAAAAGCTGATTTGACTTGGCTTTTGTGATAATAAGCATTAGTGCTTAATGTTTCCTGATTATCACTCCAGCAAGTGATCATACATTTATCTTTTTATTATAAATTTAAAATAGCTTTCCAACTTCTGCTTAAGCTGCAGTCTCTATGAGAAGTTTATGCCCACTCTCTCAGGAGGTGCAAACACAGTGAGCAGGTCAGTCTGCAAAGGTGGAGAAACAGGCAACTCTGGCAGAGGAAAAGAGTGAATGGCTGAGTAGAGGGCAAGAAACCCTCTTAGTTTTGTTCTACCTTCTGTGTGCATGCAAGCAAGGTGCATTTGTCTGTTTGGAAGCGGCCCACTTGCACAGCCATGTAGCTCCCAGTTCTCAATTCTGCCTTGAATTTTCTACCATCATGTTTTCTGCCAGTGAGTATTGAAACTACCCGGGGAACCTGAAATCTAATCCTCTTGCAACATGAGGAGGGTGGTGATGTTATGATATATTGTAGCTAACAAACAATATCAGTGGGAAGATCTGGTGAGCAGATGGAAATTCTGCCCAGAGCATCCATGAACAATGATCACTCTTTACCGATAAATTTTGTGGGTGACAGTGGAAAATAAACCTGATGGAACCTGAAAAACATAGAACTGGGAAATTTGTTTTGTTTTAAAGTACTTTCTTTTTCTTCATATTTCCATTACAGCAGAACCTGTAGAGTCCTTATGTAGAATTTTGATCTGCCAGACTATGGAAAGACGCAAACGAAAGACAGACAGTGGGTAGAATTGTGGCATTAAGGGTGGACATCCCAGGATGCGCCTCTAAAAGCTTAGACTGAATTTGCTCACCTTTTCAGATGAAAAGATTTACTTGCAATCTCCAAAGGATTAGTAAAGGATAGCTGTTGCTTTTTCAAAGCATAGCTGCTGGGAAATTTTAGCTGGAAAATCTCAACAAGATTGTCCAACAAGACAAACTCAAAAATCTAGCAGAAAGTACTCAAGGAGGATAATAGCCACAACTCAACTGAATGCATCATTCCCAATGGTGAAAAATCTGTCAGGCAGAAAATATATTAACGGCATACAAAGATCAGAGGTACACTATAAATTCATAAGGGACTGCTGTTGTAAAGACAGATCTCACTTCAGGATGTGTCCTAGGAGGTCCTCCACAGAACAAGAGAGGCAACTTTCTTTGCCCCGCTTGCTGGTACTATGGAGTCCCTGAAGGATTCGGGCTCATTTTGGATGTCTTAAGAATTATGTTGGCAAACTGCAAATTACAGCAGGGTAAACTGGAGAAAATGTGAACATGCAGAGTGTTTTATAAAGCATGACTCAGGAGAAAATTAGGAGATGTGTTCAGTCCAATAAAAAAGAATGGTCTGGCTAGCTGAAAAAATTATTTTAAAAGCAGTTAGAAAAAAGGGAGATTTTTTCCTTCATACACATCAGGGGAAGGACAAGTTGAAACCAGCAAAGGCGTCAGGTTTGGAGTAGTAAAAGCATCTAATGAAGAGTAATGAGGCACTTCACCAGGCTACCCAAGAATGTGATGAACCATTCTTCACTGTTTTTCGGAACAGATTAGATAAGCATATGGTAGTTTTACATGATCCAGCTTCAGTGTAATAGATGGAATGAAATGTCTTGAACTCTGGAGATTCCTTCTGACAATGTATATCTATGATCCTTTTCTCTTTTCTTGTTACCCTGAAATGTTCTTTCAAAACATCACAGTGATTACAAGTTTTTGTAAAAGGATTATTATCAGTAATACTCAGCATACAATGCCAGATTAATTTTGAAAATAACACAATCTAAAGTATGCTTCTCTATAAAATGCTAAATGATTCCTTCATTTGAAGTATCGGAAAGGAAGGAAAATTTTCAATGCCATGCATTCACCTAAAGCATATCTACACTGCAATGCCCTTTTTCTCTTAACTGCAACAAAAAAAGATTTTAATCAAATATACTGGAAAGGAAATCTGATGAGTAAACCGAATATAATTAAATATAGCAGAAGCAGGCATGATTAAGTGCATAAAGAATTGAGGTTAAAAGTGGCTACAATAAAAGACTGAGTAAAAATTAATTTTAGCATGTGCTTGGTACAATACTGCATAAGGTACTCTTTTGTTTCATTGCTCTTTTTTTGGGGACTTTAATTTTCAGTTAGTCACTGGCTTACATCTTATCTCACACCATAATGGCTGAAATTAATGGGATAAAAGTACTCCATTCAAAGACAAATTATCATTTCACTATCTACTTCACTAAGTACAAATTCCCTCTGCTCCCAATAAAAGCTTTAGAGCAGTAGAAAAATGCTAGTTAACTAAAATTGTGTTTCTTTTCTTAGATCATAAAATTTTCATTTATTCTGTCAGTAATACCCTTGTGTAAATACAGTAATTTTGAAGCCTTTCAGTATACTGCGATACATATTTTGGCATTGTTGCATGTCTGGATTTCTTCCATGGTACTTCAATTTTGTGGTTCAGTGAGCAAAAGTAAGAGTTCTCCTGAAGGGTTTGTGCTTAAAACAGTCAGGGGTGTGTTGCCTGCTGAAACAGTCAATCTTTCCCCTTGACAAGAGTGTCTATCCACTGTTCTTATGAACTGCATCTTTGTTTAAATTTGCACCAGTACTTCAGAGCAACTTCTTTCAGGACAATAAAAAGCTGAAATAGCTAAACAAGAAAAAGCATTTTTAGACTATGGTAAAAATATGTCATATCTGTTGGAATACAAAGGTTTTTAATATTTAGACAGGAAGCTTGAATTAAAAAAAGAAACACCTGAGAAACTTGTTCAGATATTTGAGGTCTCAACTCCTCTAAAAAGACAAAAGAGATAATCTTTGTGTGTAGTTTAAGCTTGAAGATAAAGATCAAGATCTCCTTTGAAGGAACAGAGTATAGATTAGCTATAATTTCCCAAATACAGGAATTACAATTCCTTCTTCTGCTAGGGGGAAAAAAATGTTCCCCGTTGTGATTAGAAGAGATGAGATCTTTGATAATGTTAATCCTTCATATCAATCCATAAAATGAAGCATTACTTGATAAAGGTTTAACCATACTCTGGAGAGGAGTTAAAGCTATGCACACTCCTCATGTAACACAGAAGCAGAGCTCAGCGAAGCTGTAGCTAGAGCAAAGGAGGTTGTCACTAGCAATGGTTGAGTGTGGCAGAGCAAAAACGGGTACCAAGTCTTCACATTTCCTGTGTGACCCATCTGAACCAAGGTACAAGGGAAAGAGCAAATTTCTAGGTCAGTAAAGGCAAAGACAGTTTTAGCCCAGAGGAAAAAATGGGATATTTTTCAGTCATTCTTGGCAGCCCTGGAAATTTAACCACTTATCATAAACAAGAACTCACGTTAGGGAATTCTGTGGGAACAAGTGAAAACTCAATATCCTGACACAGACATTGCCTCAGCTGTTGCAGGCTAAGCAATAAAAGAAAATACCCACTGGACTAAGTCTATTTGAAATTAAGTTCTTTCATTTCAATGCTATGAGTGGCATAGGACAAGTCTGCAATTAACTTCATTTAAGTAATACAACACACCTAAATAAACACAATCACATGGTTTTTTGGCAAACAGATAGAGAAAGTAGAAACTTTTGCTCAATCCTTGAGCAAGGTTTAAGTACATACAACAGTTAAAGCGGTGACATGTAATAAAAGCATATTTCTGTACATGCAAGCTTGGAGAAATCCAATCTTCTCCGTATAACGACCTTCTACTTCCCCGGTCTAGGTGGAAGTGGATCAGAATAGATGGAACACTATATTCTTGCCAAGGAAAGGCCTTTAGGCTGTTCTTTACTGAAATTGTCTTTCCAAAAAATAATGCAAATGGATAATACAAACTCTATTTCCAAAAATAACATAAATTCAGTCTTTATAACCTATTAATCAAGTCTGATTTAATGGGATCATTATATCTGGCATTCTGCATGTGCTAATAGCATCTAATGCACAGATGCTTTTTTTGACTGTTGAATGAATAATGATCTGGGATTCAGGTTTCCTTAATGGTTCCTTAATATCAGCCACTTTGCTAGAGATGCAAATAAAAATACATGACATTTATTTTATATTAGCAGTATGGAAAATATGTACATTTGTAATCAAGGTAAGATTTGACAATGTAGAGTTAATGACTTTTACAGAAGAGGGAATGATTATGAAGAGCACTGCTTCCAGCATGTGTATGGAGTGCTGTCTTATTGAAAAGTGATGAGAGAATAAGCAAAATGTTGATAAGATACTACCAATTTACACAGCCAAATGAACTGTTTCCTTCTAAAAGAAATTGTTCCTTAGAAACAAAGACGAAAAAGGCATGAAAACAAGGACAGAATCAGGATTTCACGTGTTTTTTGCCATGCAGCACAGTAGGTAGAGGAAAAAACAAAACAAAAAGGCAGGAAAAAAAATTGGACTGTGCAACTTATTAACTCTTTTTGATTTATGAAGTTAGAATTATTGTCTGTTAACCAAATTTCCTATCTGTGAAATTTGTGCCTGTCATTTGTATAATATAGAATTTTACAGTCTCTTATTAGGTTTTCTGCCATGGAGAAAATAGGTAAACAAACCCCACCAAAATCACAAGTAGAAAAAAATGCAGATGTTTTCTCTATTGCCATCAGAAACCTGACTTCAGTATGCAGAGGCATATAAAAGAGCATGAATATAGCTAGGTAAGTATGAACAAGCCATCTGTGAATGAGACAAGACAGCTCAGCTTGTATATGCCTAAACCTAAACCTCAGTCCTCAAGAATTCATTACTATCTTAAGTAAAAGATAATACAGGCTATGATCATTTACAGTACAAGCACAAATTGTGATATTGCACAAAGGCATTGATACAATCTTAGCAAATGTTCAGAAATCCCTCTGTTACACTGATTTTAGGCAGATGCATGTATTATAATGAGATAGGGTGAGTCTGTACTTTTGGGCAGACATTGTCAAGATCAGTCTCAATGGTGCAACTCAAGCGTTCGACTGGTCTGCCTGTGCTTGTCTGTGTCAGCAACTCACTACAAGGAAGGAGGGGAAATTAACCTCCTTTGAAAATCATTTCAGAGGGAAGTTAAATCTGAATATAATCCCATACCCACTCGTGAGGGTGTCCACACTATAAAGTGACAGTCATTGAGAGAGTAGGCTACAAGGCCATTCCACTCATCTTCAAAGCTTTTCCATACAGGAATTGAAGCCGTCAGTACTGGGATGGGGCTTGATATACACTCTGTGCTTGTTACAGATTGGTTTTGGTTTACCACAAACAAACACAAGACCTTGGTTATGTTGCTACCTGTGATACTAGAGATATAATCAGAATAAAAGTAATCATTAAAAAACCTTTAGCTTCATCACATAAATAAGTAGTTGTGACAGTATATCCAAGTAAAAGATCAATTATGAAGTAAGAATAGAGACAGCTGTATTTTTGAAAACAAAACATGAATAAAACTGAAAACAGCAAATTTACATTTTGAAAGGAGTCAGATTTGGAAAGTTAGAGTGGCAGTCTAAAAGCAAACTTTTGGAGAAGTTAAGAAATGTTCTTACCTTGGGGCTTGATTTCACACACACACACATATACATACTCATCTCAAGAAAATATGTTTTAATTAATTTTGTCAGACTGAAAGATTGTTCAATCTAGGTTCTGTTAAATTTATGGATCATTAGTCTCTTATCTTTTCATTAGGGTCTCCTGAGAGGAACCATCATAAAGTTAAATTAACACAGTAGGAAATTATTACAAGCCTCCTTTCCCCTTCACCCCACCTCCCTCACTGGAGGAGACAGGGTATCAGTGCATTCATTCTACACAACAAATGATAAATATCTTATATGATTTAAAGTCTCTAAGGATCTGATTTTTTGTCATTTTGCAAGTACTGTAATTAAGGAAAGAGATGTAATATATGGATTTTCCCAATCCAATAAATGAAAGTTAACAACCCCACAGCCCAATTTCACAGCTAAATCTAAAGATTTCTGCGCACAACCAAAATGTTTGTGCCTAAAAATATATGCTTCACTCCTTAACCCCAAGCTTATTTTTATGACTAACTGAAAAACTATTGACTACTTCAGAGAAGTGCACAAGTATACTAGTAATAAAGTAACCACAAAATTTGTTTCTTGTACATCATACTGCCAGGAAATAAATTCTAAGAAACAGTAATCATTCATAGACTAAAATAAGCCCACAGCATTTCTTGTAAAGGTTATAATGCACAGCTTGTATTCGCTGCAGGAAAAGAAGTAGTTTTTTAAAATGCAGAGCTGTTCCTTGGAATCACATTTTCACTCACTAGACTTTTCAGCTGTATTCATCAGAA
>WAAE01001250.1:0-32581 GCA_013400495.1 Nicator chloris
GGAAAATCATTTAAAAATAAAAACTTAAAACTGAAGTTAGATGATGTCTTTCAGATTTTCCCAGTATTAAACTGCAAAACTTGACACAGTAAGAGAGAAATTTTCCCTACAACAGCATCATCAAAAGTCACATATTTTTCACCATACTTCTTCAATGTCCCAAATTTCAATAACAACTGATTGAAACATGTAAAATATGTCAAAGAAATTACGGCATATCAGAATAAATTCACACTGACAACGGATAAAACCCATTTACCAACAGAAAAACATTTTTCACCAAGAAAAAAACCACCTCTCTCCTCTCAGTCTTGGTTATTAAGGAATTCATGTACATAACCTCAGAAGTAGAGACTAAGATCTAAAATTCATAACTTTCCTGAATAATAATAACAAATTTTGTAAAGATGTTAATTTTATAGTATTTCCTTATGTCTAACTTCCTTCCATTCCCTCAGCATATCAGAGGCATAGTTACCAGTCTGTATCTGTATCCCAAAGCTCTAATGACTGATCACCTTGTTAGGTTCCACCTCCCACTTTAACTTTTTCCTTTCAGATTACCTCACTGATTTACACAATTACATTCACTTCAGAGTACCCATTTATTCTAATTTCTATCTGTTTGAATTTTGCTGCTGCTTCTTTTCCAGGAGGCGGCTCATGTTCCTAACAGTTTGTTCATTTCTTCCAAATGCATCGCTTGGTCTAATGAAGTTTATTAATTTATATCAACAAACATTTTGGTACTCACATTAGGAGGATCATAGGGAGCCAGCAGTGTGCCCTCACAGCAAAGGAGGGCAGCTCCATCTTGGCCTGTATGACTACAAACACACACAGTGGATCGAGGGAAGTGGTTGTCCAGTGTCGGGCAGTAACAGAAAGACAGAAAGAGGAACTGGAGCAAATCCAGTGGGAGGTCACAAAGCTGGTCAGGCAGCTGGGGCACAAACCCCGTGAAGAGAGGGAGCTGCTGAGGGAAGAGGGATTGCTAAGGCTGGAGAAGACAAGGGCAAGAGGTCATCCAATACCTACAAGGTTATTATCAAGAAGTTGGAGCTAGGTTCTTTACAGCAGTGCATGGCAGGAAGACAAGAGGCAATTGACATAAATTGAAACTGGAACTGCTCCTAATGGAAGGGAAGAAAAACCTTTGTCATTGTGAGGTCAGCCAAGCACAACCCAAGTTGCCCTGAGAAGCTGCGCAGTCTTTATCCTCAAAGGTTTTCAAGACCAGACAGGATAAAGCCAAGAGTAACGTGGTCTGGTCTACATAACAAGACCTTACTTTGAAAAAGTGGTTGTGCTACTTTTGTCTCCCATTAAGTTCCTGTATGACATATATATACACACACACACGTATATAGATACGTTTTATATGTATAGAAAATGGTTATTGATTGTTTCTTGACTATTTGGTATGCAACTTGAAAGCCCCTGATTTCTAGATTTGCAGAAACACTGAACACAGCGGCACACAACTGAGCATAAAACTGGTGTTAAAGAGAGCACAGAGCAGTGGATGACCAGAGAAAATGTGTTACAAATAGGACAACGGGTATTACAAGATACTTTGTATTTCAATCTCTCTCTGCCTAATTTTCAAAGCTTTAAAAGAAAGAACACCACCACTTTGTCTACAAAAATACTGTGAAATAAATGAATGTAATTTTAGAAAGTACTCAGGAGACTAATTGTCTGTAAAAAGCCCATTTGAAATTAACAATTCTATGTACAGTCTGAATAACTATCAATAAACAAAGCATGAGTCTGTGCTCCAGAAATTAGTATTTTATCAAGTGTTTTGCTTCATAAGCAAAACATGTCAAAACAAAGAAAACAAAGCAACAATAATGCTTCATGATTCAAGAAAAGCTAAAAAGGGAATACCATAAAACTAAATCAATACAAGCTATCACAACATTCGAAGCTGCAAAAAATATTCACAGCACAGTATTCCATTTGGTCCAGACAAAGCAAACAAAAACTCTGAGCATTTCCTTCTTGTTAAGTGCAAAAGTAAACTACCACTGTACTTTTAAAATTTTATGGAGATTAGAAAATTAAAGATGAAAAAAATACAAACATTATACTTGATCCTCAAATATAAAACACAATAATTTCCTTGGAGTACTTATTTAACAAGCTATTTTGGTTCTGCATTTTTTATAAGGCAATTCTGAAAAAGATTAGACTACAGAGTGAATAGTTGAAGGGTTATTAACCCCAAAGAGAATTTACTCTAAATACCCTTTAACAGTATGTAGATCACTATTCCAGTTCAGGCAGACATCACAAGTACACTCTTGTGTACATGGCTTTTGAGGGATAAGAGTGGATAAGCCACTTCACCTCAGGCTGGAGGAAAAGAAAGTAGACAGTCACTTTTCCGAACCAATTTACATCCTAAAATGGGCAATAGAACAGTTCTGCTGGCACTCAGAGACTTAATACAAACCAAAAGTTAAGATATTACAGTGCTTATCTTCCAGGTTTTGGCAATGTTATGTAATATCTCAAGCTAGAGTACCATCTTTAATTGCAGTTATCAGCATTAAATTATAAAACCATTTAGCAAAGGCCAGTTCCTACAAGAGAGTCGAGGGTTTAACATTCAAAATGAGAGGCAAGAGATAAAGGAATACTGTCAAAAGATTAGAAAATGGAGCACAACAGAAAGTAGAAGTGCTAAATAAAACCAGTCTAACACAAATAGAAGTCATACGTCCAACCTCATTGGCCTCTGGATTTGCCTCCAAGTGACTTAAAGTTACAAAAGCACACAACAGCAGACCCAAGAAATACAGTCCAGTCTTCAGAGTCGCAAGTCAATGCTTCACTTAGAAGACCTACTATCCCAGCCAACTTCCCTCCTGGAAGAACTTTGGAGTCAGGGGAAAGCAATCCACAGAAATTAGTTACTGTCAGACCCAAAGACATTGCCTTAAAGGAGAGTAACTACTGGTTGAGCATACCTTTTAGGTTTGTGTATCACGAGATAAGTCAATTACTTGGAGCTACCTCAGACTTAGAGCCCTTCCTCAGGAGACAACTACATGAGACAAAGCAGTGAATATTCTCAATTTTGCAAAGAGTAGTTTTACTTCTGTAAAGTCACACATCAGGTTCTTTTTCACAAGTTTATTTATGTCTACTTTATATAAAACTAGCAGCCCTGGAGTCACTTGTTTTCCCGTGCCATATTGTAGAATTTTACACTTACTTACAGATTTCTGATGTTTCATTAGAAAGACTTCACTAATTTTAAAAATAGCACCTACTTCAGGGCAACAACTTATCGAGGTCAGCTCAAATCAATAGTTTTAATATTTTAACATGGATAATGCTACATCTAACTCTCAGATAACATTGTTCATATCTAACGCATGTTTAAAACTGATCCTTCTGCTTTCAATGACAAAATGGAATTACTGACTTTTCCAATTATTATCAGCTGTTCTCTACTTACAAACGACAGGTTTCTAAACAAGAAAATTATTGCTGTGCTATAATAAAAAAAGGAGGAATATTTAGTGGGAATCAGATTCATAACAGGATTCATCATAGCATGTGGATTTGTATAGTCATTGAGGAACCACCAACTGAAAGAGGAGGGAGATATATTTGACCTTAACCTACTGCACAACACGCTTCATCAGAAATTTTCCAGTATCTAGTATGGACACAGAAAGGAAAAGACATGCATATGAAAAACAAAGCTTGCTACAGCAATAAAATACAACAAACTAATAAACAAATACACTGTGCAATATTTAGCTGCTCAAAGCTTTACTGAGGTTAAGACAATAATGTTTGTTGTCAGCATCAATGAGCAGGTTCTACATTAATTTGTGTTCTCCTGGTCTTTAAAGTGACTTATTATGAACTTAATCATGAAAAAAGGGAGATACATTTCCCTGGGAACACGGCAACTGAGCCATATCTTTCTCTGAATACTAGTTACCATAGCATGTGTTTGTACTTCCTGTTATAGAGTCACCACCCTCTCATTGCCATCTTCCTGAAGACAACATGCCTGGTGACTGTGTCCATTGCTAAACCCAACTCTGTTCAGGAAAATTAGACAGTAGCAAAGAAAATCACCACATGAATAGATATACATATAGAAAGAAAAAACATGACCAACAATATAAAGTGGTAATCTTTAAAAAAGACAAAATCTTTCCCTTAGAGATTTTCAGGGAAAAGGACATCTCAGTTTACTAGTAGTCACTAGGTAGTTTAGCAAGAACACAGAAAAACTATAGACCTATCTGGGCTTTTAACACCACACAAATAAAATTCAAAAGATATATTCAAAGATTAATTTAATCACAGCAAAGAACGATGAAAATCACTAGGAAGAATATAATAGACAAAATTCACATAAGAATTTATGATTTCAAACTATACAGAGCCAATTCCAAGAACACAATATAAGAGACAGAATTATAACAGGTCATCTGTTTTATGAAGTGTAAGATAAAATACAGCCACTTTCCCAATTATTATTGTCATAGATGTGTTCTTTCTATGGAAGACAGAAGAAACATCACATATTTACTAAGAGCAGATTGGTTCAGATCAGACCGAGCTAGGGAAAACTTTGAAAAACTCCAAAAGAATCAAACAACAAAAAAACTCATGTTGGCACATACATACTAATTTACACATATTCAGCATTATACCTGTTAAAAGAAGTTGTGTTGAGATATATATTGTAATTACACCAACACTGGAATTCTCTGGGGAAAAAAAAATTGTAAAATTACCTATTTAACACAGAGGTCAAAAGAACAAATGAAACGTTACTTTTTACTAACAGCAACACGTGACAGAGTAGATTTTCAGACATTTTCTCTACCTGAACCCAACTCATACTACTAATAGGAAAAGTCCTCAAGGACAATGCAAATTTTAAGAGAAAAGGAGTAGGATCTGAAACAGAGCTGTTTAAAGCATTTTCTCTCTGTCTGGAAAGGAAAAGAACCACAAAACTGACGTATCTAAAGTTGGCTTGGGCAACTTATATTTGAGAAAAATGGAAAAAAATAAAAACAATAGAAATGTCTTTAAATGAAATAAATGGGAAACTAGTTTGAAATAAGTTTAAAAATGTATTATTAGGATGCAAAACAGAGTATTTTTTACAAAATAATAAATATATCTACATCATGTAAAGGTCTCATACTTAATAAAAACATAAAACAGCATAAACAGGTTTTTATTTCATTTTGGACATTCCCAAATTATCAGCCACTACCTTAACCAACGTCAGTTTGGGATGAACGCTACAAAGCATTCCTTTCAGAACCTGCTGTGTTGCAAGAGAAAGGAGGACAAAGTACAGCTGAGCAGCACTGACTGAATTCTGCAAGGCATAACTCGAGGCCTCCCAGGATCTGCCTGTGGTATGCAGCACCTGGGGGTGCTGCTGCCATGTCCCAGTAATTGCAATTTGCAGGATTGGAGAAACACAAGACTCTTGGAAAAATTATTTCTTTCTGTGGCCATAGACATTGTCTCAGCACCGTGAGAAAGACACACTAGTGATTGTAATAATTTATCACTTGAGCAAGGTGCACACAAGTGGGATACTTCTTGGTAGGGATTTCACTTTTACTCTATTTTATTATCAATCTGCACTTCAGAAAGACACTTAAATAGAAGCCATGGAAAAAAAAATGGAAAACTACCGTATAATATGGTTAAATGAGTAAATGAGGAATGCCCTGCCACTGGATGTGCAAATAAATCCAGCAAGTATTTAGATAATTTCACAATGATACATCAGTAAAACTATTAAAACCATAACCTAAGCACTATCTTGAAGTGAAGAAACTCCTAAACCACAGATTCATAGAAGCCAGGGAAACGCCTCAGAGACACAGCCCTCTGTACCCTTCCACCTTCTTGGAGAATCACCCATAACACTCTAGATAAGGAGACCCTTTGATGTGATAAAGTCCAGGGGTTCTTATGCTCTTCTACTCGGCCAAACCCCTAGAAGACCCGGGGTCTGCATTATAGGTAGTAACAGGTATACAGCATTCAGTATAAAGGCAGAGGAAGAGAGGAAGAAATTCATAAATTTTATAGTGAACATAAATTCTTCCAAATGAAGAAATATCCCATTTTTTTCCTTAGTCTCATTATGCTAATTTCTCATAAGAACTGAAAGATCATTCAAGAGACATTCCCTCTCAGTGACTATGTAGAAGAAGCCGTATGAGGACAGGAAGGAGAATTTACTTTCTCACAATGAAAGTACTAACACTAGAGAACCGTGTTACTATTGAAAACAAGATACAGGTACTGGATCATAGGTCAGAGTAACTTTTCTCACACCCCTTTGCTGATGACCTGGTCCACCTTTCTCCTTCCACCAGTGTTCTATACAAGCTAATAATTCACATCAGTTCTCTTGCAATAAAAATACCATTGGCACATAGAGTCAAGGACAACAACGAGGGACGCCTGAAACATGGGAAAAGTGTTGACAGTGAAAAAGAAGGCGTGGGGAGGAAGGGATATTATAAAAACTAAACAAAAGCAGCGAAAAGTTGCTAAATTAACTTACAGTGATATTCCAAATAGCACTTCATGCATTATTGCAAAGTGCCTGAAGTCTTCCCTGGATTTATACATTAAAAGTACACCAAATACAATCAAAATGCTTGAATCTAATTACATAACATCCTTGCAATAGCATTCTGTACAAATTTTCAGAAATTTAGCAGTTAAATTCAAAAATACTGCTAATATCTTGGGCTTCTTCCCCAAACCGTATCTTGATTTTCACAGTCACTTTGCAGAGGTAATAGTTCTTTCTTTCCTTCCAACACTTTCCAAAGGACCAAGCTTTGAGTCCTGAGGAGCACTCTGAAGGCATTGGGAATTCTGAGACTGCATACTCACTGCAGTCTCACTTTGGATGTGCACCAAATGTACTGTAATAGGGACACAAGGTTCCAAACCAGTAACTGGTTCCTTGAACAACTTCAAATCACACCTCTGGTGAAGGCATTTCATCCAACAGTCCAAACTAAAGCTAGTCTGAGGTAGAACCCCTAACCTAGACTGCTACACTGCAAGCATGCAAGTCTCAGCATCAACCTCTTTGATCTAATGATCTCTTCCACTTGCCAAACTGCTTGCTTCCGCTGACATAGGCTGAGTGTTCATCACCACTCCGAAATGCTCTACAGATTTCAAGTCATGTGCTGTAGTTCTCAAAACTAAAACCTTCCTAAGTGCAGAAAAGTGAATGATTGACATTTGCACAAAGAACAAAGCACACAGCAACAACTATTTTGTTTCCTGTCACTGCTTACACTAAAGAACTAGGAGAAAAATAAATCCAATTTTTGTGGGAAATTCTGAATTAATTTGTTATTAACATGACATTGCTTATGCGGGTAATTATTGGATAATGTTTAGCAAAGAACAATTTACAACTTAAAAAAGTAATCAAGAAAATAATCAATGAAAATTAAGTAAATATCCCTAAAATATATCCAGTTATAGTCATTGTCAACATGGAAGCAAAGCTGTGCAGCAATTAATTTCTATTTTGAGTATCTGGAGTATTATTCACCATTTCATACATTTAAAACTGTGCTCTTCCTTTGTGTCGAAGTAAGAGAGGAACGCTGTGTATGCACAGCTCCAATCTGTAAGAAGACAAAAAACCATGGAGAGGTCCTGATCCTGCACACCTGATTCATGCAGCAGGCCCACAGTCTGCCAAACAAAGCTACTGCCACAAATATGTAAAACAAGATTTGACTAATAAATTGTTTCAGTGGGTCTCATTCTGGAAAACATTTTTCAGAGGTTTCAGGGACTATTTCAAAGCTACATATTAATTCTGTCCCTGACTGATGAATGATTCTATTTAGACAGTTCACTGAAAACAGTTGAACTCCAAAGGCCATATGAAATCATTTATTATCTCACTTGTGATTTAGAAACACACCAACTGAAAGTCTGAGTGCATATGGTAATAAGCAGTACTTCCCTATTAAAAACCCCACTTTCTTCTATGGACAAAAAATAAAAATTTCCTTTCCATAGACTTAGCATAGGACCATCAAAAATCAAAACAACCCCCAAAACCTGCAGTTACATTTTAAATGTTAATTTTATTACTTTTTAAACACAGTAAGACTGTTAAACATAGAATGAGAGATTTATGCTTCCTTGCTTACCTGTAAAAGGGATTTAATGATATCTATGAAATTTTATCTTCCAGTAATATTGAACAAACTACTCAAACAGAGAAGTTTCCAACACAAGATAGCACCTACATGAAAGTATGTCCTAGGGAACAGGTGAGGGTTTTAACTGCGCAAAACTGTGCTAGACAAATGTTCCATCTAGAAAGAACATATTTATATATGTAGGAGGGTACAACAATGCATTCACCTGGAAAAAAGGATCCACACTGATACAGGAGTAAACAGTGTTTATTTATTTTTCATTGTCACAGTAGAAAGTCCATTTCTAACTACTTTATTTGAAATGACACAATGAGTGAGGTGATTCTATTCTTTTCTTCTTAAAACAAGTAAGAGATGAGCTTCAATGATTTTTCAAAGCAATTTGAACACATTACTGGGTAAAAAAATCTACCATGATAAAAATATAAAGGAAAAAACCCCTAGTTTTTCAGCAGCACGGCATGATATTTCTTGTGCTGTGGTACTTCTGGAGAGAAAAGATCAAATTCAATTCATCTGTCACTTACAAAAAGGTGTGTGTGTGTGTGTGGGGGGGTAAGTTAAAAATGAAACTGGCATAGCTACTTGCCCAATGGCATACAAAAGAAAATATATTTACACGGAGCACAAATTAATGCAGTTGGGTTAATTCAAATAAGCTATTCTGTTTATGAAGTTCAAATGGCAAGCTTCTCTCCTTCACTCTAGAGAGCAACAATGATTCAATGAATATGCTACCTCAGTTCTGAGGCATCTTCATGCAGAGAATTTGAAGTATAGCAATTATGTTAATGATGATTGCAGCAAATATACATTTAGTTTAGAAAAACAACCTGGTTTCAGCCAGGCTTCTCAAAAGCAAAGCAATATTCTTTACTTTGCACCATTAAATCTTCTGATGATCACACAAAGCTTACACAGTAACATAGAATTTGCAATTCCAGCACTCAATTAACAAGACTGTTCTTTTTTATTATTATTATTCCCATCAGGTCTTTCCCTCTGGCTGTTCAACTGTATTTCATAGCATGGCACTATAAAATTCTGGCTCCCTTAAACCTCGTCTAGGAGCAACATTAAAAATACAAGTTACAGACAAAGAACTAGTCAAACCTTAAGAGCCAAATGAAAAAGTAAGTGGCATTCTTCTTACTTATCATATTTCAAAGAGCAGCACTTTTTCCTAGAAAGATCCTGTTAGCTGAGCTATGACATCTTTATTCTCGTACCTCTAAGTCATTCCATTGTTAACCTCCTAAACTGCAGTGACTGCTGCCACCTATGGGATGTCCCCAGGAGCGGTCAGGATTTCACTCGGCGGTTCCCTCTGCCGGGGATGTAGGTCTGACAAACGTGCAGGCACTTTTGTTAACAGCAGGTGTCCCCACTTTTGCTGATGTTTTACCTCTAAGTCATCCCTTTAAAAGCATTTTCATGTTTCCTAAAATAAACTCCAACTTCTGCCTGGAGTCTAAGTAGTAGCAAGGTGATTTGAGATAGGAAATTGCAGCCCCTGAACTCTTAATTCAGTTCAATAAATGCAATTTTGCAGAAAAACAAAAATTCCCTTGTTGTTAGCACCGTTATCTGCTGTGATGTACTAGCAGGCCCAGAGCCAAACAAGTTTCCTTCTAAAGCGTAAGTTGAAATGAACCCAAGAAACTTTTAAGTAGGATAAGATCAGCTTTGTTTAGGCAATCATTTCATCAAAGACACCCGTGCTACATCAGAATAACCTTACAAAGAAGGTGATGCATGAAAAACATTAAAACACATTCAATTTGAAAGTCCCACATAATATCAGACTCAGTAACAGATGCACAAACATATGGAAATACCCCTGAAAAAGCACTAACGTTTGCTATTTAGCTTTTTTAAATCGATATATCTGACTTACGTAAAAAGCAAGCAATTGTGTAGAAAGTCAGTGCAGTTTTGTTAACTAATCAAGAAAACAAAAGTTTTCCTACCCTTTAAGTACGAAAACTAGAAACATCTAATTTTACAAATATGTCACCTTTTTCTCTTCAGTCTCTAAGCCCTCTATATTTAATCTCATGGATCTGTTTGAATACACAAGGCACTTTTCTTCAAAATCCAAAAGATGGGCATAGACAAAAAACGATGTCAGAGCAGAAGAGCAAATTTAAACTAGATGCCATGTAGTTAGAAGCCTAGGTGAAGTAACACAACAGTAAAGAGATTCTTACAACAGAGATTCCTTCTGTCAAGTAGAACACATTATCAAAATAAATATAATACGGGACAGCTATCCAAAAGGAATAGCATTAATGGGGAGAGTAAGGCTAAGCAGACACTGAACAGCACATACCACCTTGCTATTGGTTTGAGGAAATTAAAAAGAATGTAATTTCAGAGCAAGGTCTTAAAACAGGGACAGTATTAAGGTCAGAGTTTTGCAAAGCAGAGATTTATTGAGGTTTGATATAGAAGTAATTATTATTCAAAAGACTCAGTACTCAAAAGAAACTACAAAAGCAGAAAAGAAACATGAGCAAATACATGAGAGACATTCCTAAGGCGTCAGTATCTCTTTGACGGGGCACAAACAATAGCACAATTTGTTCTCTACATATCCCCTCCAGGGTTTAATGATGATAGAGCTACAAGGAAATTGAAATATTGTAAAAAGGCAGACATGAGCATATACTTGGCCATTCAACACTGAGTACTAGAAATACCCAGCCCTTCCTTTGGTGTTGGGAAAAAGCTATCTTTCCATCTCACTTTCCAATTTGTTGGGGTTTTTTTTAATTAATAAGCAAACTACTTTATTGCCACAACAAAGAACAACCAATTGATTTTCTATGCTAACACTTTTTCCCACCTTTTTGTAAGAAAACAAAACTCAAAGTCATGCCATGACTGACTCTCCCCTGACTAGTTCAGAACACCAGACCTACAAGAAAATTTAAAATTATCAGTCCCCTGCCTTCAGCCCCAATATTGCCTGATGTGGGGTCAGAACAGCGACTTACCAGTGGCAAGAGAAGTGTTAGAAATGCAGTCAAGTTGGGTGTTTGTAGAAATGAGTGCAGGAGCTCCCTTTGGGCACAGGTAGACACTAGATCTGCCTACCTGTCCTATCAAATCTCACCAGTTTTGACGCTTTTCTCTACCTGCATCAGAGCAAAAAGGAATCTGGGTCTGCTGACTTAAATAGGCCTTCTCCTTGCAGGGGTATAAACGACTCTGAGATGTAGAGTACCCCAATCTAATGGTGGTTCACTACCCAAAGAATAGGTCTCTCCTCTCTTTCTACCCTCCTCATTCCTGTCCAAACAATACATTCCAACTACTATTCCTGCACTAGATTTGGTGATTCTGGGTTGTACATCAAAATCAATGGAAGCCCAATCCACAAAAAAAAACCCACCAAACAAAAAAAACCAAGAAAACCACCCTCAACCTACATCCCCCTCTACTTCTCCCCTCCTCCCAAAAAAACCCCACCCCTATTTTTCTGTTAGATTAATATACTGCCCAACTCCACAGACACACAAGTGTTTTGCCCCAGAAGAGACAGAGGACAGCAGCACCAGGCCAGCAGAGAGGGCAGGAGAGCAGCAGGCACTTACACCAAGCACTGTATGAACCTGACACACATGATACCACTTCAAGGGGGCATATGAGTCTTCTCCCCTCTCTTCCACTAGGATAACACCATGGAACCATAGCCTGGCCTCTTCAGCTTGCATTAAAACACACACACGCTCACTACAACAAAATAAGGAACTCCCTTGGTCAAATACATCAATATTCTAAAAACAAAACAGAAAAGCTGAGACACCACAGCTTGATGTTCTCTCCTCTTTCCCACAGGTGTTTTAATTATCATTATTGGATTAATTCCCTTCTAGGCTGGAAAAGAAACAAGCTGAAAGCTGTGGTTTCAAATTTAATTTTCAAAGCAAAGAAAACCTGTTTTCCAAGCCTGCTGTCTATTTAGGCAGAACAGAGGAATCTAGCAAATAAATCAAGGCTATTCTGTGAGTAATACCCATAATTTTACAGAAGCTCCTATTCACCTGTGTTTCAGGAACAGAGATTGCTTTAAAATATTACATTACTGTAGTAACTCATGGTTTGGACCTGACATCTTGATGTCTCTCTAATTTGGGAGTCCAAAAACCCATTCCAGATATTACTCAATCCAAACCAAGTGTTTTGTAAGAACAACCTCACAAGCCTTAAAACCAGGTATTCCTACTGATTTGAAACACCTTTTCAGAACGATATGTGGACTAGGAAATTTCTTTCCCTTTGAAAACAGATGGTTATACTAAACAATAGAGGAAGTTTTCCTATCTCTGATAACCCTTACTAAGTCACCCAATCACATTCAGCCATTTTTTGTCCTCTAGTTGTTTTGATCATCTAAATCCTTGTCATACCTGCCCTGTCCCATGGGACACTATTTCTTATAGAGATCAGTGGGTTTACTGTATAATCATCTCCAGCTTGGCAGTTCTCTATCTGCCTGCAGCTGCTGTGAGTACAGGAAGAAGGTAAGGAATTGTGTTATTGTACTCATTGCTGCTGTAGGAGCAAGAAAACAAGAAAAAGAGAGATAAAGCACACACTAAAGAGATCACAAGTGAAACCAAAGGATCCTAAACTTGATTTGCATTAGTACCTCATCAGTAAAGGTGGGGAAGCTGCAAAAGCAGCAGCTTTCTGCTCCATTCTAGTCTGATCGTGACCAGAAAAAGAGTTTGACTATTCAGATAATGCTCTCTACTTTACATACCTTGCATATCACTAATCACACATAGCTCAAAACATGGGGAACCTGGCATTTGAGCATTCAGTAACACGACATGTCATGAATATTATAACTTATAATATGATTTTTATGTCCTTAAGTGAATTATCATAGTTCATAGTTATGAACTATTAATTATCTTCAGCTTTGTCTGAATAATACATCTCACTCTCAATATCTTTCCTGTCTCACTTTTATAGTCCAAGCAGACCAAACCTGGACCACTACAAAACAAACTTAACAATTCTGCAAAATGATGCACCAGTCCTGCCTATGTCCTCAAATCCTGCCATCTTGATACATTAAAACATTCCTGCTTTTTTTTCTGATTGCACGTAATATGAATCCAATCTTCAAGAAACCACAAGTTATTGTATTTCTCTTCCTGTTATACATATCCTGTAGCCATTGTAGTCTCTTATTTTGCTATTGAAATCATGTAATTAAATAATGTGAATATGATTACTTGACTTACTTTACAAGAATAGGTCATCACTAATAGTTTGATGTGATTATGAAGCCTGGTATCTTCAAAGGGACAAAACAATAAAAAAATACAATACACAAAGTCAATTACTTCCTATAATCTCTCCATTTACTTAAGGACATTACACAAAGCACATTAAAAGTAAACCACATCTATTAACATACCACAAAATATTATTAAAAGACTAAATGGATTGAAAATGTGCATTGTTAACATTACACTCACATGCAGGTCCCTTCAACTGACTATACAATATGAAGAGCTGAATGAGAACCACATTGACCATGATGTATATAATTTCAATTTTTTAAATTCTTGACCTTCAGAGAATTATTGAAAGCCTGTATTTCCATTTCATGGCAACACAATACTAGAATCTTATAGTGTCATAATTTTAAAAAGTACTTGATATAAACAGTTTTCAACTGTATTTTTATTTGAAGGTAGAGTATTACATGACAATATCAAGCCAGGTACTGCAGATCTATCTGTACTATTTTTAAAAGAAAAAATATTTCAAATGTCTTCTGAAGAGAGTTTTTATAATAAATTTGTAAATTTGCATTATTTTAACATCCCACTTTAAACATCAAGTACATGCCACCAACCATTTTTAACATATGCTCTCCTCTTCAGAAATTCCCTCTCCCAAAGAGTGAATAATTTCCACAACTTTTACCACAATATTCCAAATTTTTTGTTAAATAAAAATAAAAAAGGTCTGAATTTATGGTGTAGCATTTCAATGTAACAATGCCTACGTTTCAATTAATATTTGCTACCCTGTTACAACTTGGGGTCCTTCCATTAACTAAAACTAAAAGTGGAAAAAGCCTGTCTTCCAACTTGGTTTTCCTATAACTATATGCATGTCCCAGACAAAAACTTTCACCCCTTCTAAAACCAGTCTCATTTTTATGGAAACCAACTTATTAGGAAGTCATTGACATCGCAGCAAAATGGTGGAAGTTACTCTGAATTTCCTTGCACAATTTCAAAATCTCTTAATACTGCAGGTCAACATAAAAGCTCTTCCTATTCTCTAACCTTTTTTTTTTTTCACAGCAATATCCAAAGCATTTTCACCTTCTTTTCCTTTCTGTGGGTAACTCAGGATGCAATTTCCAAAGTTCTATGTCAGTCCTAAGAGTCTTAGTCGCCTTCGAGTCTGTTCCCAGCCAATCACCAAGACAACAGGTCATGATAATGAATGAGAGATCTGACCCAGAGTCAATTCACTCAGTCACCAATTTATATTGGAATGACAAGTTAGGTATATGCCTGGAATTCCCCATCAGTACATCTAATCTTAATAAGCTTTGTCACCTGTACTATCTCAGCCCTTTTCCTAGGCAGGTTGTCCCTCACTCAAGTTTACAAGAACTGATATCATCAGTGGGTTTAGTTCACTTGCTTCCATCTCCTCCTTGGAAAGACTGACTCTCTCTTCACAGATGTTTCATAGTCCTGTTCCACAAAGGGTCTGATTTAAATTCTTTTTTTAGTTGACCCCTCAGTCAGGAATAAAATGTGAATATGACTTGGCATCTTTGATCAGAGCAATTTATTTCTTAGTTTTCCAGTAAATATTTGGGATCTAAGGAAATGAGGAGACGGTGGGATTCCAGTTTCTCTTTTTTGTGGCAAGCCCTCAACCTTAAAGTCTCCTAATTCTACAGTGTGGCTGCAGCCATGGTGGTTCTTTAAGACAGCAGACCATGTACCGTAATTCTTCACACTGTTCTGGAATTGTGGGTAGTAAGTTCAGGCTCTTCTAAATTTGGGCTGTCTTGAGGAGATGGACCTGTGCTTAGTGTGCTGCTTTGCCAATGACTGTCAAGGTAGCTGAGGAAAGCTGAAATGTCAAGCCAAAAAGTCAATCCATCAGGGGCCAAGTGAAGTGGTACAAGCATAGCCTGGGTGGATAAAGGACCATTTGAACTTTCTGCCAGCAATTCTCCTGAGATACTAAACACTCCAAATTGATCTTCCTCCATCTTCCCATAGGCTTCTTCAAAGATTAACACAATGTTTGCCAAGCTGCTTCAGTTAGCAAGGGACAAAGCAAATAATCTACATTTTCTCCTTTCACTAGATTCCCACAGAAATCTACTTAGGCTCAGTGCTCCCTTCGGATGCTAATTTGGACAGGAAACACTGTGGGCTGAGCTTGTCTTTAGTTAAATGGGTATTTTGAAACTGTTGCTTGCTTCAGGTGCTTCAGCAAATGCAAAAATACCTACAGTTGTGATACAGACCAATCCTTTACGCAAATTCCTTTTTTTCCCATCCTTTAGCTAAAAATTCCTGAAATTGGTCCACTGACAATAGATTAGATCCTCCAGTAAAACTATCTGTAGGTCGTGCAATACCACAGACAGGCTGTCCAATGCTTCTGTAATTATTTCTTCTTTCCTAGTGTCCTAGAAACAAGAGGAAATATAAAAAACGAGCTTTGAGGGCTGCTTGTTTGTTGAGGGTTTTTTCCTTAATTTTTTTTTCAAAATACTGCATTTCTGAACTTTTACTCCCATTCTGTAATGAGTTACTTTCATCTTAGACAGTACAAGGGTACTAACCTTGCTACAAGGAAGACATCAAGGATTAATAGGTATTTATCTCAGTATAAAATTTTTTCCTTCAATTCCCCAAAATAGAAAAAACTAACTATCCTTTGATGTTCTCTGTGAATTGAGGTGTGTTTTATAACTCTAATTTTTTACAAGTATTCTTCTAATTAAGTGGAAGCTAAATGATAAATTCTTATTTTCATTGTCAGGAAAGTAAATACAATTCAATCAATAAGGTAGTACTACAGAAAACCAACTTCAAACAATGCCTGCACATAAAACATCAAGGCTAGCCAGACACTGAAGTAAAAACCTCCAAACATAAATTTTGCCTGGAGTAAATGAAATACTGCTCGTTTAGCTTTATCTTTTTAATATGTACTGAATTTCAAACAAGTTTATGACACAACCAAAAATAATTCACACACACAACAGCATAATGAAGAAAAAAAGCTCTTAATTATAATACATAAAAAGTAGAAAAAATAATAGCTAGAGCAAAGGGTAACAGTCCAAAGGACATTTTAAACAAGACACACAATTAACTTCTTTCCTTTATAAGCTTCAAAAAACCTCAGCACAAGTAGTTCTTACGTAACTGGCAAGGAAGACAAATCAGCCTTATTTGCACATTGTTTATGTTCCTAAACCTTTAATCACCTTTAACAGGTTTTGGGAATATGATAATTGATGACTAAAATAGACAAAACTTTATTTTTAGATCTGAGATAGGAAAGAGCAATTGTCTTTGTATTACAAAAATAACATGAGGGTGATTTGAAGGTCAGATAATTTGAAACCATGACTTCTTACTCTGACACATTAAACCCCCACATACTTCTTTGGACATCATTTGAGCTGCCCAGTGGACTAGGCAATATTACAGTGTATCTGCTATGCAAGTGGGCTCCACAGCTCCTGACAAGGAAAAGGAGTCTCCTAAATTTACATTTGTTACTATAATGGACCACTTCATCCTCCCCCACCAAGCCATGCTATACCAGCAAGGAGGAAAAAAGCTTTCCCAACAGAAGATGGACAAAACACAGGATGCACCACAAACCATGGCCCTGACAGCATAAATTCTGAATATTCCTCAACAAAACTAAGCTTGAGGGTGAATAAGGCCACCCTGCTGAAGCAAAAAGATCAAAGCCTAAACCAATTACAGCCTAGTTTCACAGTATGCCTTTGAAATGTAACAGTGATATACCTTATTTAACACATTATATTGATTTTTGCTAATATTCGTCAGCATTGCCAATGTGATTTTGGTTATCAAATCTTTACACACAGCAGTTCTGCACATGCAATAAAATTTGGAATTGTGAATGAAAATATTTTAAAGAACAGATGGAAAACTGCTTCTAAATTTAGATATATGTTCAGCTATATTTGGCCATCGACTTAATATCTGTATCTGAGGCAACAGTGTATAAACAAAACAGACTAAAGATAACACTTCATTATAATCTTCTTGTGATGTCAAGGACAAAATTATCTTCAGATTCAGATCTACATAATTAGTGAGTTTTTTAAAATTACCTTCAGAATAATTCTATACCTCAGTAATTTTGCTTTTATTTTAATACTTTCAGGGCTATAAAGACAATCTACGAGCAATGAATTGTACTTAATTTGAAATAAAATATCATATTTCAGTTATGGAGGATTATCCTATGAGAATTTCCTTACATTTTTTGAAAATCAGATACAATGCTTTAATGTTCTGTAACCTAAAATAATACATTAACTGCTTCCAACAGAATTGCTAAATGCTTTATTCATGTTTGCATCTTAGTGGTTTTTTTTTTTTTTTTCCAAAATGAATCAAGTTTACAAAAGAATCTTAAACAAAGAAGCATTATCCTCTCTCTGATCTTTGTTCTGATCATGAAGATTTTAAACAACATTAGTCTCACACATAGCAAATTACTGCTTGTTAACTACTGTTGCCAACTGTTAGGGTATGTCTGCCTCACTATATCAGTTTGACCCAGCTTCTAGTGCTTAATGGTCCTCCAGGCTAAAAGCGAAAGCTGATCCATCAGGCTTACATTAGCATAGAATAACACTCAATGCTTATTGATGTGCATGCAGTGTAACTACCACCCCCGGCACCTAGCTCAGTCCATTATTTTCATTTTATCTCAAGTCATTTGTATGGTTGTCTGCCCCAGTTAAAGCTATGGCAAGACTGGTACTTAAATGAATTTGTGAGAAAGGAGACAAATGCCCCCTGAACTTCAAGCACTTTTCTATCATGACTTGCTAACATAAAATACACCGGTACTGTTAGGTCCACTTAGCGAGCATATCTAGAATGGCCTTAAGTAGGTAAGAAAAATCACTTAGGACTCTATCAGCTAAAAGGACTGCTGATTAAATGCTAGGGGTGGTGGAGTGTAGGCTGTGACTGTCTGGGTTGTTATTTTTTCAGTGTGATGTTTTTAAAATGCTGTTTTGATTCTGCTCATAAACCAGGAAACTTCAGCATCGTAACATTCAAAACACTCTGTTTTGCGTATCTGGCTTTAACTGAACACTGCTCATTAAGACTAAAAATACTGAGAAATCACCACACTGTAACAGAAAAAAAACCCACTGAAACTTAAAGGCACACATGGTATAATCATCTTAATGAAAAATCTTTGAAAACAGAGCAAGCTATCACAAGCCTCAGGGCATACCAAACTATGTGGCCACAAACCATAATTATAGCAACAAAAAGCCATGAATATTCAACAGTCAAAACAGTAAAAAGAAAAGTACAGAACAGATTCTAAAGTTTCCCTTCACACTATTTCACAAAATGTAAATTAAAAACTGCTGCAATTTTTGCATTTTCCAAGAAAAGCATAATTGAGCATTACAAAGCAAAAAGAGCCATTGCAGATGTTAAGATAAACATAGTGCTCCTCTGAGCTTGTGTTTAAACACGCATTAATCAATCCCTATTGCTGCATGGACAGAAAAGCATAGGTATTCAAGAGAAAAATGTTGGTCAAGTAACAGTTATGTCAACCATTTTTAACATATGGTCAGTCGGTTAGACTGCCCAAGGAGTCTGACATATTGTCACTTCCACCATGAAAAGCACAAATACCCCTACTTGCAATATGCACCTAAACACATACATAATTCTACAGTTTTAAAATGGATCAGCCAAAAAATAAATATGCTACGACACCAAAAACTATGAAAGAAGAATCCTCAGAACAATGCCTCAGCCCTTCTACCCTCCCATCCATTATTAATGAATGACAGAATGGTTATCCAAAAGACTGACTGAAATCTACTTAATAGGTTGTTATTTCTTAATTGAAAAAAAAAATAGTATTGATGCACTGGTAACTCAGTCTGTATCAAGAAAGAAAAATTTAATGTGAGGAAACAGCAGTAAGCTTGAAAAATGAAAGTACATTAAGAGGATGCGTGTGTAGAGGAGAGGACATCACCTTTCTTTTGGCAGTGCTCCTGCAGCACAGGGAATCCCCTGAAGCTGGCTGGTCTCCAATCCAACAGGGCAATTCTCTTTTTACTCAAGTGAGTTCCAGGGCATGAATGTAAGCAGGAGGGTTGTTAGTACTCCTGGGCAGTCAGAGTAAGATTATGAGAATTACATTTCAGGCTTTGAGTACGAAACTGCATGTGTTAGGAGCAGTAGCGTCTTTATGAGTTTAAGGACATTTAAGAGATGAAAGTGTGAGGAAAACCAAAACTGCTAGTTAGTTGCAATGCTTTTACAAAGGTGACCCCACCCCTCTCCTCTGGGTGAAATTGAAATACGCATATGTAGCCTCGGTGGTTAAAATAATTATTCCTCAGAAGTCCACGGTCCTTCAAGACAGAAGCTGCTTTCAAAAGAGTTCCATGGATCAGAAACAAAGGGGAAGTAATAACAAAATGAAGAGCAGAAAAGAACTGAACTACACCAGGCCAAATCTATGTCTGTAAATGCTCTCTAGACTAAATGCTCACTTAATAACTTAAACACATGCAAAATATTGTGGGAATAAGGACTTCCCTGTAACAACAATATTTGGTTCAGAATCTGGCACTGTTCTGAATAACTACAATCAGTCACAGGTGTTTTCATCATCTTTTTCAACAGAATGTGGACACTTTCGTTTAACAACAACACTTGGTCTACAGAAGAGCTAAATGAAGCAGTAAAGTTCCTCTGGGATAGATTAGCAGAAGTACAGCGTAAGGCAGTCCTCCAGCACAACTGTTTGTTGAGCTACCAAGCAGTATTGGTATTTGTTCTTTGGAGAAAGAAAGAGAGTGAGTTATGTGCCCATCATAATAAGGATTTGTACTATAATTACAGTGGATGCTGAAAATAAACACTGAGAAGCTGTTGCACAAGAGCAGACATAACCTGAATATTAGGCTTCGAAGAGAAAAAGCACAGACTCTACTTAGGCAGAATTCATAAGAAAAAGGAATTAAGTTCCAAGAAGGCTTTTGCACACTTAATAACTTAAAAGGTATTATACTACTAATGTAATTAATTTAGGAGCCTTTATTTCTGATCCTTCATTCACTTGTTCTTTGCTCCAGATTCTTCTCACACACCAACACTTCTGAGTAAATTGCTACTCAGCCCATTCACACCCTGAGATGGACACAATGAATGTGGCGGTGCTTAGCATGGCAAGGAGGATGGGAAAAGCCAGGCCACTCAGTCAAGGTGGCACCTATTAAGAAGTAGAGAAGTCATTGGCTAAGTTCCTCTAAGGACAGGCTCTAACAGGCACATGGAGTTACCATGCCTTGGCTCAGATGAGATGGCAGAACTAAAGTGTGGCCAGAATATTTTCAGCCATTGGTCATGAGGCACTGCTCATTTTCAGGGGCATGAAAACACCCTCTTGCCTTGTTGACCACATCATCCATTCCTCAATCTTGGTCAATCTTTCTTGGCTTTGAAAGAAAGGCATTCTTGTTTATGTCACACTAACAAAACCTCAAGGAATCACTTATGTAGTTAAATTTAAGGACATACTTGAAAATTCTTCTATACTAGTAGCCACAGCATGTGAGGTACTACTAGATGATTACTTCTAAACACTACATAAGCTGTAACTCTCAAGACCAAAACCTCTATAGTTCTCAAGTGAAAAAGGTTCAGCAGTATGAACAGATATGTAGAACTATCTCCCCTCCATTGTAATTTAATCTCTGATGAAATAAAGAATAAAGAACTAGTTCCAGTGAACCACTTACTCAGCCATATATTGAAAATATGTCCCTCATATTGCAAAATTATTCTCTCAGAGACAAAGTAGTTTCATTCCCAGGCCACCTGTTCTATACATTTCTGAATAACCACTGTATATTCACATCTTTGAATGTAAAAAAGGAGGAATATATGTTTTGGTACTCTGAGAACTTAAGACAAATTCAGGAAGTCAACATAGCTTCTTTTTAAAGTTGTTTTTTTTTTTCAAGGAGGTTGCAACTTGATTCCTAATCCTTGCTCTTTCAACTGAGGTTATCAACAAGGGTGAAAATTAGTACACACTGTAGTATTCCACATCATGTGGAAACCTAACAGGAAGATGCAGTGCAAAATAAGCCTTTCACTTTTTTTCAACCACTAACATGGTGATTTCACTATATTATGGAGTCAGAGAGGTCCCCAAACATTTAAAAGAAAAATTAGTTTGAGCTCTTGTGCTTAAAATAGAGTCGAGGAAGAAAACATATCAAGTTTGTTTTGTTTTGTCATCATTACTACATAGTAATTCTCTTGGGTCAGATAACCTGCATGCACAAAAAAAATGGCAAATTAAATCTAGCCTTCTGTGAATTTCAGAAGACTCAAAATATTTTACAACAAATTTCTATTAAGAAAAAAAAGTAATACAAATTAGCTAGAGCTTATTGAGTATTTCACAGAAGAATAATTTTAATGACAATCCTATTAAACCATCTCCACATGCCACCTTAATTATTACATACCTCTGGAATACTGCCCTGTCTTCTCAAACCCTGTGGGAACTGATAAAATAGCTCTGTAGAAAGGAGCTTTCTGGCTGTGTCTCAGGCCCTTTCTCACCAAGCATTCCACAGCACTCTTTTCCAACAAACCATGTGGAGCTTTCTCTTGGAAAGCAGCGTTGGACAAATGAACAGTCTTCTGCAGGTTGTCACAGCACAGTGAAAGCCCTATGTGATCAGCAGGCAAAATCACAATTGAAAAAACCATAGCAGCTCCTCTCAGAAATAATTTAAATGAAGGACTTGCACATTACCTTGGAAAATCATTGGGAATTCTGTATCTTGATATTAGTGGCCCGGCCCAAACACTTCAAAATAAGAAAATACCAGACATATCCCACTTGTTCTGAAAGGGGGTGCACATTCGGAATGATAACTCATAAAAACAAATAAGTAAGGATAATAATCCATACATTAAAAAACAGTTAATTTGATGAAGAGTATTTGGCATTCATACAAGCTATCCCCATGCACCAGAACACTTGCCTCTAGACAAAGCAATCAGGTATGTGAGAGAGAGATACAGATGTCATCCGAACAAGATATCATTACACCATGTCTGTAACCAAGCCTTTTAAAAGCAAATAACGTGAAAAGGCATGGATTGTGTGTAGTCTGGGATACAGAGGCAGACCCTGGACAGAAAACAGGAAGATGGAAAATAAGGGGCATTACAAGTAGTAAAAATTGTTTCAGAATAGGAATGGATAGATGTAAGAAAGGGATTATTTTGGAGGGATTGGTTGTATTGTGGAATGCAGAAAGAAAGTGTTAATAAAGCGTAAGAATTGGGACCAGAGATTACTGAGAACAGAGAAATGGATTTCACAGCTGAAAGTGAGATGAAGTCAGCAGAAATAAGAAGTCATTTAGAAGCCTCTTGAGGTAGCAGAGAAGATTTTTATCTGTTTAATGTCATAATTTAGGAAACAAGATACAGAATGATTTTTAGAACTGGTTAGAATTAGTTTTATATATACTTCACAGCTATAATTAAAATCACTGAATCTGGGATCATATCTTTTTTCCAAAAATCCTGCAGTGAAGACAATTGTTCTTCAATTCAGTGTACTCACAGAACATGGCAGAGAAATAAAGCGTCTAAAGGTGCTCTGGAAAGATGGTTAATGGGTATAGGAAGTAGCTGGAAGAAAAGAGTGAATGACAACACCAAACCAACCAAAAGGGTGGCATGGCATTCCATCGATCAGGACTTGAGTAAACCCTACAGGAAAGGAGGAGTGGCTGAGAATCAGAGCACAGCACTGCTGGATGCCAGCAGTCCCGCAGGAAGGACCATCAGGAGCACAGGAGCCAGTCCCTGCAAAAGGAGTATCCTCCTCCTTACCACAGAGGTGCTATCACCATTGCTGAGAGGCCGGCCTTGGTAACAGTGGGTCCGTCTTGGAGCCAGCTGGTGTTGGCTCTATCGGACACAGGAGAAGCTTCCAACAGCTTCTCACAGAAGCTGCCCTTGTAGCACCCTCACTGCTAAAACCTTGCCAAAAAGCCCCAATACACACTGTTAACACAGGCTGTTTAAGGAAGCCCTGAGCAAACAACACTTCATACATAGAGAAAGAAACCAGAATCGTATTCACTTCCCAATGCAGTAGCCAACAGAGATAAGGAAAATGATAGATGGGAGCCTGGCCTGAATTTATAGATTTCTACCACAAAATATGTGCAATTTGACAGCTACTTTCTCTGCCCCTTCTCTCAGTTTCCTATTGACTCATACTTAAATCCCTCTTGAAGGGCTTATAGAGCTACAGTTTTCACTTACTAAAAAAATGAGCTTGCGATTATAAATTCAATTCCAGTACATTCTCCTCCTTAAGACTTCAACCTATTTTTATTAATCACTGACTTCTCACAGAGCTGCTTCTGCTCTGACAGGAGTGCAGGTTTCAGGTTTTGACAAAATGCAGCTTTAGTTCAAGCTCTTCAAAAAGTAGCTTGTAAACTGAAGCAAAAAAAATGCTTGCTCCAATAAAGTCCATGATATAAATTTCTTTAAACAAAACTGAAATCCACTCTCTATACTGAAGACGACAAAAATTATGCCACTAGCTGAATTTCATTGCCAAGCTGTCAACTTGAATTTCTTCTGTTTAAAAATAGCTGTTCATTACATTCCGTAATGGGCTGTCAAAGCATTACAGCACTGAACCTATATCATATACAGTAGCAATTGGGCAATGTGCATTATTATGTTTAGATTACTAGCATTTTTACAAGACCTCTGGGCTAATTTTAAATGAGATGGTTGGCTTGAACTGAATCAAAATCAATTTTATTTTACTTTAAAGCTACTACAGATTTTTCATTTGTACCTGACTAAATCAGGCCTTAATGAAAGTAAAACAAAAGATTTACTGAATGTGACCACACAGTATATTCATCCTTTTGTTTGCTTTCAAGGATATATTTACTCTAAACAACACACAAATAATAAAAATACTCTATTTGCCAAATTAAATAATATTCCCAATGGTATGAATTGGTATTGTTGCTCCTATGAATACATAATGGGTAGTTAGCAAAGAAATCATGCCTAAAGCATATCTGCAGTAATATTTTAGCAGGGTGAAATAATTAGAGATGTTTTTAAACTAACAAATGCATAACCTGTCTTAATAGCTCATGATCTAATTTAGCGTATCATAAAAAAAACCAAAATGCAAACCCGATAAAAAGGTATCTAGAAAGCACAGTTGAAACATCCTTACACAGCAGGATGTCATAAACATAAAGGCATGCCAGAATGGCTCACAGCTATGAAAAAAAAAGGAAGACTAAAACAAGATCTGATGACTTGCAAATATAAATAATGAATTCTAGGGCCAGATTATAGACTTCTTTATCTTCATTAAAAAACCCAGCAGAATAAAGGAAAAACAGACAAACAAAAAAATCACACACTGCGTATAAAGCTCTATACCTTCCTTGTTTTGTTGGAAAACAAATTATTTTTCTACACTCAGAAGACAAGAACTCCACTGATGCAACTCAGTGGTTAGGTAGTAACACTGGGTTATATGGTTCCTCAGTTTCCAGTAAAATATTTTCCAGAGTTTGTAGTTCAGCTGCAAAACATTTGCCATATTAAGAAATTTGTCAGACTAGGTTTCAGCACCAAAGAAAAAAAAACCAAAAAAAATTTATTAATCTTAATTACGACCACATTTAGTATCTTCATCTCTTACATAGTAGGATTGAGTGCACCCCCAGTAAATTTGCAGATGATACCAAGCTGAGTGGTGCAGTTGACATACCTGAAGAACAGGGTGCCATCCAAAGGGACCTGGACAAGCTCAAGGAGTACATCTGTGGGAATCTTGTTAGATTTAACAAAACCAAGTGCAAGGTCCTGCACCTGGGTCAGGGGAACCATGGTATCAACACAAGCTGGGAGACAGAGGGATTCAGAGCCCTGCCAAGAGGGATTTGGGGGTGCTGGTGGGTGACAGGCTGGACATGAGCCAGCCATGTGCACTCACAGCCCAGAAAGCCAAAGGTGTCCTGGGCTGCATCCAAAGCAGCATGGGCAGCAGGGCCAGGGAGGGCATTCTGCCCCTCTGCTCTGCTCTGCTGAGACCCCACCTGGAACACTGCATCCAGCTCTGGGGACCCCAAAAAATAAGGGCATGGAGTCAGTCCAGAGGAGGACCACAAAAAAGATCAGAGAGATGGAGCACCTGTCTTTTGAGGAAAGGCCGAGAGCTGTGGTTGTTCAGTCTGGAAATGAGAAGGCTCTGGGAAGACCTTATGCAGCCTTTCAATAGAGGTTGCCCAGAGAGGTGGTAGATGCCCAGTCCCTGGAAACATTCAACATTAGGTTGCATGGCGTTCTGACCAACCTGATCTAGTTGAAGATGTCCCTCCTTATTGCATGGCAGTTGGACTAGACGGCATCTCACCCAAATTATTCTATGTTTCTATAGAAATGGTCTGCTAATAAAAGACTTCGGAGATACTCAGCACTAAGACAATCAAAAGCAAGCGAAAGCTGTGCAGGTGTACTACAAGTGTTCACACAGAAAGCCTAAGCAAAAAGATACAACCCTTTGAATAAGATTAGTAACAATTCAGCTGCAGTGAGTTTCACAGGTACAAACACCAGTACATCCACAATCCTCTCCATTGTGCCAGTATCAGCAAAGAATATTTGCAACACTAAGTGTGATAAACTGACTTTTGGATAGCAATAACTCCTGATTTCCACATAATTTTTCTCTTCAAATTAAATGAACATAAATTTATAATAGATATAAATGCTACCTGTATAGGTGGTTTAAATATGATGGTTTATTAGTTTCCACACAGTCCTTGGCCATGTTTTTTGGTGCCAGGCCAAAACTGAAGCCAGCTCTTTCTCACCAGCCAAGTATGTGCTGTCTGAAAGTTGCATAATGTTGATCGAATATTTCTTCTGGAAAAACAAATTTCTAACAGCTGAAGGGGACATAATTATTCATCCTGGCTTCCTACATAACTATCACATGATTACAGGGCTATCTAAAATATACATCAGATTTATTATAATTTTTTAAAACTACCTACAGTGTTCTTGGTAAAAAGAACTAATGAACACAGCAGACTGCACTAGTCTTTTTACGAGAAAATTATCCAAATTTCATTAAATATGCCTTATAATCAGTCTGAAATCTACCACGATATTGAGGAGATAAAACTACAACTCTCATCTGGCTTAACATGAGGAGAGCAAATATTTCTGTACTGTGTGGTATATCATTTTGTGAGAATCCTAGAGTACCTAGTGTCAAACATGCATTAACAGCTTCACAGTCAAACATGACACAATATATTACAACACCTCCAAAGAGGCAGCTGTGATCTACTGTGTCAAAAACTCCATTCAAGCAGACTGTCAAGGTGTACAAGGCCTCTGATCTTTGATACATCTGAATGTATTAGCAAAGCTCCTCATCTATGAAGATGGAAATTATCTTAAATGACAGAAAATGCAGACTACGTTTCTAAATCACTATGCTGAAGAAGCAATAAAGGAAGATAGGAATAGCCAAAAATTTTGAGAAAATAGTAGAGAAAGATATGACAATTAAAAAAAAGGATATATACATTTTGGAAAAAGCAGTACACAGGAAAACAAACAATGAAGTTGACGTATAGTCAAGGCATCCTCAAACACAAAAACTACTTTTCTCCTAAGTAATCTGTAGTTTAGGAAGGTAAGTGATGTCTAATGCTGTCACACTGTACAGTATAACCATTCTTGAGTGACTGATAAGGAAAAGGATTTCTGATGGATTAGCTAGGTATGCTGTGCCTTGATAGAATGAAAAGATAAAATGAAAGATTATATAAGGTGGGACATAGCACTGGGTGACAGGATTTACAGAACAAGGTAACACAGAAAAGCACTTAGATTTTCAGAGCACAGAATAAAATTGTTTATAAATTATTTCCAGTTCTGCCTTTGGCATTTAAAAGAACTCTTTTTATGATTCTATCTTAAGTTGGTCTTTGTCTTTTAGCAAATGCTGTCTTTAAACTATATTAACATTTTTGCACAGAAGAGCGTAATAAAATAAAAATTAAGGATTAATCTAAATGTTATCAGTTCATTACATTAAGACAAAAAAATTTAATACCTCCTCCTATTTTCCAATATACCCTGGAGATAGATAACTCTCAGGCTCTGAGATGTTATCCATTTACTTGCTGTAATATTTTCAGTGACTGCATGTAGCTCCTTCCAAAATGGCAGCACATGTTAACCAGGGAATTCTATTCACCACTGAAAACACTGTGAACTCATCTGTTCCCACAGTGCATTCTGTGAAATAACAGAGAAGCCTTTGGAAACTAACATTAAGATATTTCAAATGACAATCAGTAAAAATAAACAAACATCAAATTTGGAACGAAAAGAACACAAGTGAGAAAAAGCCATCTTTAAAATGCACACAAAAGTTAGAAACTGTTCAAATATCAGCAACTGAGAAAAGAAATAAAAAAAATACATAAATGGAAAGAGGAGAAAAAAGGAGGGAATGGTCAAGGTAAGAGACATATTGTAATGTAAGATTTTAGTTTCTCAAATACAGTAAATATAAGAACAGTTACTATTCATGCTGTGTCCTACCACACCACTCTACTTGCCCTATTTCTGGCTACAACTCCATCCATCTTTTTTTGACTCAAGTCACTCTGTTTATTCTATTAAAACTCCTTTGCTTCTTTATCAATCACCACTTTCCAGTATTTTCCTTACTACAGGAACAGCACTTACTGTCCCACCAATACCTTTCATTTGCTTACAATGAAAAGAGTTTTTTCTTTATCTTCACCCTTCAGTCTTTCCATAGACTTTTATACCATAGGTCATGCTTCTCTCTTCTTGGTTCATAACCTCCTCAAAAAATGCTCTACCCCATAGTGAAGTGTTGTTCATTTCTTATGACATTACCAGGTTCTTTTTTAGAGATTTCCATAGAATCCTTCACATTCTTCTTGTCAATATTCACCATCAAAACCAGCATAGCCAGCAGGTCAAGGAAGGTGATTCTGTCCCTCTGCTCTGCTCTGGTGAGACCCCTCCTGCAGCGCAGCATCCAGCTCTGGGGTCCCCTGAACAGGAAGGACATCAACCTCTTGGACTGAGCCCAGAGGAGGCCACCAAGATGATTTCAGGGATAGAGCACCTATGAGGATTGTGCAGCCTGGGAAAGAGAAGGTTTTGGGGTGACCTAATTGTGACCTTCCAGGAAAGATGGGGCAAGTCTATTTTCAACCGCATGTAGTGACAGGACAAGGGGGAATGGATTCAGCTAAAGAAGAGCAGGTTTAGATGAGATATTGGGAAAAAATTCTTTTCTGTGAGGTTGGTGAGGCAATGGAACAGGTTGCCCAGGGAAGTTGTGGATGCCCCTTTCCTGAAAGTGTTCCAGGCCAGGCAGGATGGGGCTTTCAGCAATCTGGTCTAGTTTTGTCATCATCATATCAGACAAAGAAGTCATACCCACACAGATGTTGGTTTTGTTTCACAACAAAAGATTGTAGTACTACAAACCCAGAATTGAAAATGGCATATCATATACAAATACATACAGAAAAACACTCCCATTTTACTTAGTTGAAAAGTTAAGAATAAGGAAGAGATTGTTAGCCATAATTCTCCTTGTTTTGCCACTAACATTACATTAAAACATACTTAATATAGTGAGACTGATGCATAATCATCAATATTTTAACAAGTTTTCAAAATACCAGAGAACTATCATAACAGCCAAAATCCACAATTTGTCTTTTGAGTTATTGAAGCAGTTGTGCTCTGGTTCTGTACAGAAACAGTATTTTTTCAAACGTCACTGTAAAAAATACAAAAGAAATTTGATTTGATTACTTAAATTTTATAATTGAATATTGATATCCCCCAACAAAGCAGCTGCAGAGGCACAGCAAGAGGATAAAGTAATAGAGTATAATGAAGCAAAACCATGTGATGATGACATCCTATTACAGTTATGTGAGATTTCCACAATGTTTATCTGCATTTCAATTACGTTATTGCTTCCTTTAATACACATGGCAAGGTTATAAACTAATTCCATATTTGATCCTAACTCTGATTGCTCTCCATTAATCCAAGAAGAACAGTCAAGAATATTCAAGGTCTATGTTAACTAAATATAATCTACTTAAAAGGTTCCGTGACTTGTTGAACTAAACCTGAATCGTGTAAATCTGAAGTTCCATTCAATAGCACAGAGTTCTATACAGTTATACAGCTGTACAGAAGTGGGAATACATTTGCATACAGATATTTTAGTCAATGCCAAGCACATCAGTTCTCCAAAGTTTAAATCACGTGTACCAGACTATCCACCAGTCCTACTGCTTGTTCTAACTCATACTGGTAGGAATGTCTTTGGTTACTTCCG
Organism: Nicator chloris; assembly: GCA_013400495.1. Lineage (NCBI taxonomy): Eukaryota > Metazoa > Chordata > Aves > Passeriformes > Pycnonotidae > Nicator > Nicator chloris. Next base: position 30,009 of record WAAE01001250.1, read on the forward strand.
TTCTGGATAAAGGCAGGGCTTTGAGGAAAACAAAGGTTGTATAAGAAGGTCATAGCAAGCCATTTCCTTTACTCCAATCATACAAAACCATACTATTTACATCCAATGACGGAAACAAGCTTTTTTCTGTTTTAAAAATAATTATGATGAATACCCAATTGTCACTTGCTTGTTAGATGAAGAAGATTCCTATATATTTACACACTAGAGAAGCGAAATTGTTTGTTTCAAAAAATAATAGCATTCTGTTATTTTCAGTCCACATTCTCAAGGAATGCACGTATTTGTACATACTACCCAATTCACAGGCACACGTGTATGTATAAATATACACACCATTACTTAGAATTAAATCACTGTACTTAAACTCTCCTAAAAGACTACATTAAAAATTATTTCATGTGAGCATCATCATTAGTAGATTTTAAGTGTTAAGGCAAAAGAGTGTTAACACTTTTTTTTTGTTGTTTTTACTTTGTAAGGATCACTGAACACATGCCCATGCTCCTAGACAAAGCTGAATAGATCCTCTGCTGAATTTTATCTAAAAATTAACAGAGTTGATTTTAAACTACTTAATTACTATTAACATTAAACACTCCCAGCAAAGCCTTAACAATCATAAAACAAAATAGCTTTTTCTCTCCTCTCCAAAAAAAAAAGGGAATTAGAGCTACTGTAGCATTTCTTAATTGATAGTATATTTAAAAGGACCTCTGCATGGTTCTGCTTTGTACTTATAGTAGACAAAGAATGAATAAACATTTATCCAAAACAAAAGAAAATGTTGCACATGAGAAGCAATGTACCACTAGCAGGGAAGAAATATATCACTGACACGTCCTCTATTTAATTTCTTAAATAATGTTACAGCAATTTTTCAGCTTGTGAGTTTTTACATGTCAAATAAAAATCAGTATTTACTAATTAACTTATATTTTAAGAGGGAATACAGAGTTATTGAGAAAAAATAAATAAAAGCTAAGCAATAGAAAGTTTTAATTAGGATACTTTTGATCACCAAAAATATCAGTTCCCTCTCTCTTCTCTCTTCAACATTTCTAGTTTGTTGATGAACGAACCGTGTTTGGCATAATTAACACTAAGATCTTCAGAACTCAATGACTGAAAATAATCACTTCTCTCCTTTCTTTCCTGAGTATGCTGAAGCCCAACCTAAAGATTTAGAGCTGACTGGACAAATATAAAGGATGTCAGAAACAGTGACCGCTGACATGCCATTCAAGGCACATGGAAAAGAGTTCAGGCTTGAATGCCTCTAAACTGCCCATTGGTAAGATCAGCTATCACTGAGACACAGTGTAAGTCAGCACAATTCACTGAGCCTGCTATGACCTTAAAATCATTGCTCCTGGGGCATGTTCATCCACCAATTAGTTTATACGCTCACTGGAAATCCATTGCTCAGTAAATGCACTGGTCTCTCATTCCACGGTGTTGATGAAGTGTGTGTGATGGCTTTCTCTTCACAACTTGACCCCTAAAGCTGACCCATCTGGAACTGAAGTATTCATGCCACTTGAGCACATCCTTGGTTATCACAGAGTCTGATATTTTCTTTAAAAACACCATTACTCACATTTTTTTCCTCTTAGTTAAAAATCTTTTACAACCAATAAAACACAACGTTTTCAGGGTAAGAAATTTAGTACACAGTATGCTGAAGTACATCTGTAAAGGGAAGTTAAGTTATGTAAAACCTGATTTCCACTACAACTGGTATGAAAACTGCAAATATTGTCCTGCTCAGGGAACAGCTTTTCAGCCCAAATATTAATTCACCGCAGTATATGGCTTGCTATGAATGCCATGCGAATAAAAAAAAATAACAACCAACACCATAAAAACCCCAAACCCAAACAAACAACAAACAACCCCACATGCATAGCAGGGTTATAATTATCCTCAAAGCATGGTAAGAGATATTTTTCTCTTGGGCATTTAAATATTAGGCTATTTGAATATTACATCATAAAAAGCACAGTGTCCATTGCATTTTTCTCTTTACAGCATATTCTTACCTTACCATAGGTCTCCAAGAGTATTATGGCCTTACTGTCACCAAATTTCAGACTACAAATTAACCCCCCAAAATTGCAAAAGATAAACAAATAAAATTAAATTCCTCTACTAGGTTTATTCTGCAGCCTGGAATTAATTTTCCTATCAGGTACTATCAGTGTTTATTGCTTGTAAGAATAACTCACCTAACAGAACACAGTAAAAAACAAATCTACTGTGTTACTCACTGTGGCTCTTTTGGATGTTCTTCAGTCAAGGAAAAAAAATACTATGAATGTATTTTGTCAAAAAATTACTGATTGATTTATTTAGGATAAAAAAGGTACATTTTTCATATTTTGATGAAATTCTGAGATTATTCTGCCTTCTCCTTTTCTGTGAGAGTAGGGTTTTGTGTGAGGTAAGGAGTTCTCTTCTTTCCTTTTCCACATCCCCCGACTTTTTTTAGTTAGGAAATGTAAAATGCAAACCAAATACTGAACTTACAAATGTTTTTAAAACCCCAAAACAAACACACAAAAACCCACAAA
>WAAE01001251.1:0-84807 GCA_013400495.1 Nicator chloris
TCCCCTTTTCTGCTCCCCTTTTCCCTCAGCTTTGGAAGTGGACACGCTGCACCAGATCTTTTCTCCTCCTTTCTGGCTGCTGGTAAAAATTCTTGTTGGAAGGAGCTAAGGAATTTCTTCCTCCTCTTGTAGCCCTTTGCACTTAGTTATTTTTATGGAGGAGGAATAATGATTTGCAGATGGCAGAGCAGAGCCCTGTAAGAATGTGCCTTTCCTTGGAATGTGTCTTTTTACTGTGGGTTGAAGCCAACAGATTTAAGAGTCAGAGTGAAATCACATGAGGCTGATCAGAGCCTGCCAGCTCTGGATTTTTGATTCCTCCTTCACTTTGATGGCTCCTGTCATGGGGAGTCTCAGAAGGAAGTGCCCAGTGGTCCCTGGACCTGCCCTTCTCAGGGGTGTCAGTGGGTGCTGCCTGAGGGAGCCCCCCAGTCATGTGAATCATGGCTTCACAGCTCAGCCTCTGAGCTTTGGGGCTCATTGTTCTGGTTTTTAGATCCTCTCAGCATCCCAGTTCTCACCAGTCCTTGCTCTCCTCGAGTGAGTCACCGTTTGAGTTCTCCAAGATGTTTTCTGCCCGTGTTTCCCTGCAGGTTTCCTGCTGGTTTGTAGATTTGATTTGATGTTGTATGAGCTCAGAAACGTGTCATTGTTTGGGCAGCAGTGGCCGTGGCAGTGTGGCTGTCACTGTGACTGTCACAGTGAGTGTGTCTGTGCAGTTTGGGGTTGTTCCTGCAGGGGTAGGACAGCCCTGGCCTGCACACACAGCTCAGCTCCCTGGCTTTATGGCAGGCAGAGTCTCTGCCGTGGCATCTGTTGAAGCTGAGTTGTGTAGAAATTAGCTGTTTAGATCTTAATTAGCCTAATTAGTGCAGGAGGGAGCTAGGTGCTCCCCTGGGTGCAGCTCCAGCTGTGCCCATCCCTCTCCCTCCCCAGCAGGGACCAGGGGCCTTTCCTGTGCACAGCCAAGGCAAAGCAGGTGAGCCTGGCTTAAAACCTGTTCCAGCAAAGCCCTGCTTTAGGAGGAGCTGGACTCTGCTGCTCCCACCTGCCCCCCAGGCTGGTCCTGCCCAGGACAGCCTCACATCCTCACTCACTCACCTGTCCAGCCAGCAAAGACAAAAGCTTTTCATTTTATTGTCTTTTTTAGGTTAATCTGTTTATTCTGCTTAGTAAGGACTTAACTACAGCTTGAGCTTCTTGGTGGTGACTGAATATTTTAGTCCTTATTCAGTGTCTGGTGAGGTTTGTAGGAATTTGGTGTTGATTTGGATAGGCATTGCCTTAGGCCTAGGAAATGCTGCTCCCACCAGGCACTGCCAGGAGAGTCTCCAGTGCTCCAGGAGTGTGGGGGTGCCAAGCCAAAGCTCCTCCTAAACAATCCCATGTGTGCATGAGCTCTGTAACATCCATCTCACCTCTCTGGAAATCCCTCTGTGTCTGGCCCCACAGCTGGGCTGTCTGTGGGGGTGGGAGGGATACAAGTGGAGGGACAGGTTTGGGTTGGAAAGGACCCTAAAGCCCACCCAGTGCCACCCCTGCCATGGTAGGGACACCTCCCACTGTCCCAGGCTGCTCCCAGCCCCAATGTCCAGCCTGGCCTTGGGCACTGCCAGGGATCCAGGGGCAGCCACAGCTGCTCTGGGCACCCTGTGCCAGGGCCTGCCCACCCTCACAGGGAACAATTCCTGCCCAAAATCCCATCCAGCCCTGCCCTCTGGCAGTTAAAGCTTCTCTGCAGAGCTGGAAGGGAAAATGAGAAAAAGAACAGTTTTCAGCTTTCTTTCCCTTTTTTGGGGTGTGAAAACTCTGAGGTTTGGTTTTCAATTAGAAAACGGAGAAAAGGGAAACACTACCAGTGTGAAAATGAAATATAACAATGGGGTTTGGGCAAAGCAAAGCACTTCTGTCAAAAACAGCAACTACAGTTTCATTGTGCTGAGCAATTGTTGCTGTCTTTTGGAGGGATTTGAACACCCCTTAATTGTGTATTGCAGACGATGTGGGCTGTGACCCCTGACAATGCAGAAATTAATGCCTGCCTTCAAATCCCACATTTGTTTAACAGCTGCTATTAGTTCGTTTTAAGGGATTTTACAGGTCTGGGACTAGGCCCAAGTCCCTCTGCCACCATCACACGATGCCATTGGCAGCACCAAGGATTGCTGTGCTCTGTGCAGCATGTGTGGGACCCAGCAAAGTCTGGTTTTAAGGCAGGTGGAGTGGAATCCTGGCTCTGTCCTGCATGTGTGGAGCTGGGGAGAAGTTAAAGCAGCCAGTGTGGGGCTGTTTGCCACCGTGGAGGGTTCATTGCTGGTGTGGTTGTGTGGCTCTGGTGAGCAGCCTCCACACTTAAGGCTCTCTCTGTGTGTCCTCCCAGTGCTCCCAGTTAATGACAGCAGTGGGCAGACTGGACAAGCTCCAGGAGTGCAGTGCCTGTGCCTCTGTTCTGCTCTGGTGCCCTATCTGAGACTGGTGAGGACGGAGAGGAATTTCCAGGTTGTATTTTCATGGAAATGGAGCTCCTGGTGCCTGGTGGGCTGGCTGGGCTGAGCCTTGTCCGTGCCATTGCTGCTGGGACCTCTGTGCCAGCCCCGTTCTCTCTCTCCAGGCTGGGCTTGGACTCCTGGCCAGCACAAAGCCCACGACAAGGCTGAGGTTTAGGCAGAAGATCACTCCCAAAGAGTCCTTTGGCTTTGAAGGGACCTCAAAGCCCATCCAGTGCCGCCCCTGCCATGGCAGGGACACCTCCCCCTGTCCCAGGCTGCTCCCAGACCTGTCCAGCCTGGCCTTGGGCACTGCCAGGGATCCAGGGGCAGCCACAGCTGCTCTGGGCACCCTGTGCCAGGGCCTGCCCACCCTCCCAGGGAGCAATTCCTGCCCAAAATCCCATCCAGCCCTGCCCTCTGGCAGTTCAGAGCACAAGGAGAAGTTCTTCCTGCCGTTTTTTTCTGGAGCACAGGGGATGTGGGTCCCTGGGAGGCTGAGTCACGGCTCTGTGCTGGAGACATCTGTCTCAGCAGTAATTAGAGGAGATGAAACCCATCAGTGACAAGCTCTGTCCCAGCAGTTGGAGCTCAGATTCTCATTTCATGCTGCAGAAGGATGAGTAATTCTAAATAGCTCTGAAGACGTTTAAAAGCACCCAAACCATGACAGACAGCACAGAGCAAATGAGAACAAGGTGAGTTATTAAATGCCTGCTGAGCACACACAAAGGGCCATTATCACTGAACACTGATAGGGCAGCTGTGTGTGTTGTACCTGTGCTCTGCTCCCCTGGGCTGGGGCAGCTTTGGGGACACCACACCTGAGCCTTTCTTTTCCAGCAGCTCCCTGGGCTCTGAGCTGGGCTGGAAACAGAAGTTCAGCCACTCTGTCCTGGTGCTTTCAGCAAGAAACCCTTCTTTAAAAAGGCAGGGGGACCTTTGGGTGGTGGAAGGAGTCTGCAGCCTCAGACAGAAGGCTTGGAACACCCCAGAATTCCAGGGAGGAGCAGGAGAACCCCAGGCTGTCCCTGTCTGAGCTGTCCGTGGCAGTGAGGAAGATGTAAGTTCCAGGCAGGATTTATCCCAGCTCCAGCAGGATGTGGATAACTGTGCTTGGCAGAGCTCCTGCCCAGGGGAGGTCAGTGAGCAGCTTCCAGTTAAAGCAGTGAAGAGCTGAGAGGGGTTTCCAGCTCCTGAGCCTCCAAGGAGCAGCTCCCTTTGCACCTGAAGGCAGCTTTTTAATGAAACACCAAGTTTTGCCAGCATTTTGTGCCAGGAGTGCCAGCCCTGGTGGGGGCTGCTGATGGCATTGGCACTGCAGGGTTCAGGGGCTGGGATTGTGCCCAGGGCTCTGGGAGTGCATGGAAGTGTTTCCATTCTCCTTCAGGGCCTTGGCTCACACTCTCCAAGTGTAATTTGAAGTGGAGCCAGAACATGGCCCAGGTCTCATTTTAAAGGGAATTTGGTTGAAGGCTTTTCATTGCTTTAAGTCCTGCAAGTGACTTTAAGGCTGCCTGGTGACTCACAGGGAAAATAAAATCAAATAAATAAAATAAAATAACCTTAATATGCTGGCATGACTTGCAAAATGTGAGCAGTGTTGGAGAAATTCTTTTCCTGTGTGACTTTGCAGGAGCAAAGGGATGCACCAAAATCATCCCCAAGGCTGCAGCAATGAGCACTTCCTCCAGCAGAAAAATTTGGGGATAAATCTGGGAGCAATCAAAGTGGCATCTTCTGATTTTCTGCTTTGTTTCCTATCTTTTGGGTTTGTGTGTTCACAGGAAATTTCTATATTTGTTATTTTACACTTGTACCAAGCCCAGGGATGTTGATGAATTAGGGACTAATAACAATTAGTGTTGAAATCTAAACAAATGAGCAAGGAGTGAGTCATAATTTTGGTGTGATCTGAGGACACAGCGCTGCTCATTGTCCCTTTTCTTCTGGCTTGTTCACTTCCTACATTCTGCTTTCCAAAAGTCATCATTTCTATTTGGGTTTGCAAATGCATTTCAGAAAAAAACCCTGAAAAGTTTCCAAAACTGAAGTTCATTAATGTGGAGTTGATGAAGAGGTTTGGTTGCACTAAATCTGAAATTTTGCTCCATTTCACCTTTATTATCAATTATTGAGAGTTTTGAACTTCCTGCAAACCCAGAAAGGCAGACACCCTCCATTTTGATGAGCTCTAAATGAGGCTCCATCCATTCTGAAATGCTCCATTGCCTTTTTGGCAGAATTTCACTGGAATCACCAGTGAATTCCAGATTTTTAAAGATAAAGAAAATTCCAGATTTTTAAAGAGAAAGCTTTTAGATGCTTTTGACTCATCCCTGTTTCTCAGACGTGGGAAGAGTGAATTCACAGCAAATCCCTGTGAGGGAAGAGTGCAGGGAGGGATGTCCATGTCCTTTGTTTTCAGGGTGCAGTGGGGTCTCACAGGTCAAGTCGTAAGATCATGGAATATCCTGGGTGGGAATGGATCCACAGGGATGACTGATCCAGTTCCTGGCCCTGCCCAGACACCCCAACAACCCCACCCTGGGCATCCCTGGGAGCTCCTGGAGCTCTGGCAGCCTCAGGCTGTGCCCATTCCCTGGGGAGCCTGGGCAGTGCCAGCACCCTCTGGGGGAAGAACCTTTCCCAAAATCCAACCTAAACCTGCCCTGGCACAGGTCCAGCCCTTCCCTTGGGCCTGAGCACACCTGGCTGTAAATCTGTGCCTGAGGACGTGTCCTGTGCCACTGCTCTGGGTTTTGGAGCCTCTGTTGTTGTTTGAAAGGAGTCAAATGGAAGGAGCTGCCTCAGCAGGGAAGTTATTAGTGCTGGGTGCCCTTGAATGGCAGGGCTCGGATTTGGAGGAAAAAGCTGAAATGAGACATTTTCCATTTTGTGATTCTGTCTGTGGAGAAAGTCTTTTTAATCTCAGTTTAATGAAAGTCGGCTCAAGATGTGTGAGTGACTGGGAGTGCTCGGGAGAGACAGGAGCAAAGCTTGAGGGGGGCTCAGAGCAAGATGAAATTATGAAATTCTCCCTGAGGTGAGGCAGGATATGGAAGGGGATGGGTGACCACCATCCTCCTGTTTGGAAGGACCTGCTGCTTCATTTTTCATTTCATTATTCACTGGGGAATCCCAAGCCATTCCTATTGGAAGGGATTTCCATACACAAGGTGACAAACATGGCAGAATGAATTAAACTGCTGACAGGGGCATCAGGAGCTCCCACCTTCTCCAGCCTCTCAGACCAAAATAACAGGGCACAGTCTGGCCCTGTTGGCTGGTGTGGGGATGTCCTTCAGCCTTGGCCTTTTTCCTGTGCCTTTCCCCACAGTCCTGCTGCTGGTGCAGAGGTGGAATAGGTGTGCAGAGCACCCACCCATCCCCCAGGGCAGGAGGCTCTTCTGGGCCTTGGTCTTGTCCTTCACTGGTGCCTCCCAAAAGCCCATCAGAGAGCCCCACCCAGCCCTGCCCGTGCCCAAGGTGGCTTTGAAAATGTTGGTCCAGACAGGAGTGTCCCCTCCATGGGCCTCACATGGAGAAATCTCTGAACAGCTTTGCACCAGGAGCTCGGCCAGGTGNCTCGGCCAGGTGCGTGGGTGACATCACAAACGGCTTTGGCCTCGCTGCTTTGAGGACATCATATCTGCTGGCAGAGCCACTCTGTCCCCATGGGCTGGACGATCAGTCCAGGCTGTTGTCCCTGGGAAAGCTGTCCCACGTCCCCTTGCTGGAGATGCCGGGAGGCCTGGAGGAGCAGCAGTGCCCTGCTGGCTTCGTGTCCTGGTCCAGAACCCAGCTCTTCTTGCCTCTGGCTGTTGGTGTGAGCAAGGTCCTGCAGGTGGGCTGGGGACTCCTTGTGTGACCGGCTTCAGTGGGGAGGCAGAGCCTGCCCAGACTGCCCAGGAGCTGCTGGGGGGCTGTGCCAGGGCTGGGGTGCCAGGGCTGGGGTGCCAGGGGTGCTGTGTCAGGGCTGGGGTGCCAGGGCTGGGGTGCCAGGGGTGCTGTACAGCTGCACCCACACCCCGTGGGTTCCTGCTTGTCTGTTTTCCCCCATTTGTTCTTCCTCTGCAATCTCCCCCTCCTGTTCCTGGCAGCTCACTGCCCACCCCTGAGCTGGGAGCTGCCCGTGGGGGAGAATCTCGGGATGCCAGGCTGGTTTGGGTTGAGAGGGACCTGCAAACCACCTTGTTCCACCCCTGCCAGGGGCAGGGACACCTTCCTCTGTCCCAGGGTGCTCCAAACCCCGTCCAGCCTGCCTTGAATTCCCTGGGGGAGGAATCCACGATAAGAAATCCATGCTTTTCCCTCGACTCTCTGCTGTCTGGCTGTAATTGAAGGAAGGGAGAGCAATTCCCCTCCTCAGCAGCTGACTTCCTTCCCTGCCTGCTCCTCAGCCCTCTGCAGTCCTGGAGCTGTAGGAAGGGGACGGGCTGGAGGAAATGGCTTTCCCCAGGACACAGCAGGATGTGTAATGAGCTGTAAGAATGGTCTTCCTGGAAATGTCTGATTAGAGAATGATCATTTTCCTCCTCTCCATGGGAGCGGTTGTGGCTCTCTTCCAGGGAATGGCAATGGTTTCCTTCTGCTAGGATCAGATCTCTGGGGGTGTGAGCTCCTGTGAATGTACACAGAGAAATAAATGGAAACAGTCATTGTTTTTATCAACAGGCTCCCTTGGGAAAAAGGATTCCTTAGGAGCTCTTTTCTGGCCCTGTAATAGAAATTTGGGTCAAACCTGACTGCGTGGTGGGGCTGGATCACTTCCACTGCTCTTATCCCTAAGTGGGAGATCAAGGACAAGAGGAGGCAGGGAAAAGATAAGCACTGGGCTGCTCTTATTAAAATGTAATCTTGAAATTAGCCTGTGCTGGGTGAGATTTAGTGCTGCTAACCAGGCTGGCAGGGCCTTTCCAGGGAGGCAAGGCATTGTTATTCTGCAGGGGGATGTTTATTTCTTATTTATATTTAGTTATTAATTTATTTATATTTGTTTGTTATTATTTGTTGAGGGATACATTAATTAGTGATTTTTAAAAAGGGTTTTGTTACGGAAATAGAAACAAATGGATGTTGGGTGACCTTAAATAATGACTTCGAAGTTGTGGACTTTGAACTGAAATTCTTAAAATTTATTTGATATTTAGGGAGACTTTCATACAGAAAAGAATGAGGAAAAGCCCAGCAGTATCCAAGGAGTAAACAGAATCCTCTCAGGTAAATGCAGGAAAGTTTTCCTGTCTGGTTTTCCCACGATCTCTGTTGTGGATGTTTCACACAAAATAAGTAATATCAGGTCCTAAACTTGGTAAATAAATCAGTGACCCGAGGCCATGACCCCTGCAGAGGTGCTTTGGTTTGCTTTGATCCAAAGCTTTGGGATGCAGCTGGTGCAGAAATGACTGCACCAATCTCCAGCAGAGTTTAATTCACTCCAGGGATTTGACTGCTCAGGAAAACAGGGCTTTTATTGCCTGTCAGGATTCCTTAAGGTTTATCCCTCCACACTGGCAGCGTGCCTGTGCTGCTCAGCTCTCCCCATTCAGCTCCTCTGCTAGGACTTTATTGGAAGTCTTTGATCAGTAGAAGTAGAGGTTGAGCTTTAAAAGCCTCCAGCTTGTCACCAACCTTTGTTCTTTGAGACCCCAGGCACAGCTCAGGTCCTTGTGTGCTGTTTGCTACATGACCAAAAGGAATTTGTGTCCTGATCCATCTCAGCATCACACAATGGATGATCCCATCTCCTCCATGCTCTAAGGAACATGGAAAACATCCCAGGCCAGGTTTTCACTCTGGTACCTGTGGGCCCTGACTGCCCAGGAGTTACTTTGCAGTGTTTGGGAAGAGGGTAATTCAAAAGAGTTCTTCAGTGGTGCCCAGTAATCTAACCTGGAGAAGTTTCTGAAGGGATCTTCTCGACTGGGATAATTCACAGGACGTGGAGATAGAGATGAGAACATTTGGAAAACACTGCAATAGACACTGAAGTTTAAAATGTCCCTAAAAGAAGAATTCCTGCTATTCCAGTACCTTGAGCAGGCCCAGCTGGGGTGGGACTGCCAGTGCAGCAGGAGCCATCCCCAAGCTGTGACAGCTCTGTCCTCCTGCCTGTGCCTCACTCAGGGGCTGTCAAAGGAGGGGACGAAGTCAAACAGCACAGGAAGAACTTGTCACACTGCTCAGGGGAAGGAAGACCCAAGACAGGATTTCACACCTGACCTCCCCAGACCCAGCAGTGTCCTCACTGGGACCTCCATCCAGCCGTGTCAGGCATCTCTTCCCAGGACCTGGGGTTAATTCAGGCTGGAAGGGAGGGCTGGGGTCCCCTTGGAGCATCCCAGTGTTGGATCAGCTGTGGCAGGATCAGCTCAGTCAACCCTTCCCTGCCACGTGGGGACACGTGAGTGGGGCTGGGGCCCAGCTGGAGGTGGCAGAGGTGGCTGTGGCTGTGCAGGGCAGGTGGCTCTGCTGTCACCTCAGATCTCCTCATGGAGCTGGGACTGCAGGTGTGGCTGCGGGCCACGATGGCTGGATGAGAGATCTCTGCAGACAGGGCTGCTCATGGAACACGTGCTTTATTTGCAAGGGTCATGGGTGACAGAGCCCTGCTCTCAGCTGCCAGCCCAGCTGATGGCATGGTCCCAAGAGAGGGAGAATTTCCTGTTACAGTCACTTTTATCCCATTCCATGTTGAATATTCTATTTACAGTGACCAACCGGTGTGAGACACAAATCCTACAGAATTTACATACAGCCTATGAGAACTACTAGATTTACATAAGGGCTACATTCTAAACCTTAATGCTGATCTCTAAAATCCCCTCTTCCTGCCTTCTCAGCAGGCCCCTTCCCACATGGTCAGAGGTATTGCCCACTATCCTGTCTTCTGGTCCAGCACACCTCACATCTCAAAAACTGCTGTCATTTCTATTTCACTGACAGGTTGATGTTTTCAGAACCTGTTGCCAAGCAATCATATTTATAAGATTCCCCTGGATCACCTTCCCCAACATGCAGGTGCTCTCATCCCCGGGATGGGGTCATCCCAAAGTGCAATTCCAAACGTGTTCTGCCTGCCTTGGCTGGGGGGGGCTTTTGCTCAGGGAGGCCCACGAGGCTGCTCTGCCAGAAAACCTGGGGGTTTTCCTGAGGTCTGTGATTCTCTAATTGCAATAAGTGATTCAAACCCATTAATTTCCTAAATTCACCAGAGGTCAAGAAGGGGATGAATTGAGCAAGACCTGTTTGCATTTTCATGCCAGCAGCAGAAGGCTCATTAAGGTGGGGATGTAAGAGCTGCATGTGCCAGGGTAAACCCCACAGCCCTCCCCAGATCCTTTCTGGGGTCAGCACAAAGCTCTTGCTGCTCTGCTTACACGAGGGAGGCTGAAACCCTGGGAAAGACACTGGGAGTTGTGCTGCAGGGAGGGCAGGAATTAACATCCAAACAAGGCTTAGAACCAGATTAGATTGAGTTAATAGCATGAGTAATAAAAATGGGACTCAGCTCTGCCTTTAATCAGTTCTGTGCAGAACAGGAGGAAAAAAAATAATTTTGAATCAGATACATTTTTGCTTCCAGCCTTTCCAAATCTGTCTCTGAGCTGTTCCCTGGCTGTGCTGGTGGAAAGGTTGTATTTCTGGCTGCTGTGAGAAGTTCAGGGGCTCAGGAATCAGTGGCAACTCACCCAGAGTTTGTCTCTACCAAGGAAATGCTGTGGGTTTTGTCAAACCAACATCTCACAGTGAGCACAGGCCCTGGTCGCTGGCTCTGGGAACATCTGGAGATGAAGGAGAGAGTCCAGATGGCCACCAAGGTCTTGGAGTGTTCCATGGACAAATCAGCTGTTGTCACCCTGAATGCTGCCCCCAAATTTCCCCTCAGAGCTCCATCTCAGAGGCTGCTCTGTCCTGGTGGGAGATGTTTCAGGAGCTGGCCACGCTTGAGGGAGCTGCTGGTGCCACCAGGATGAGAGGAGCAGCACTTAGGAGGTCATTAACCCAAGAGAGCCTCTGCTCAGGGCTTTTCCAGGGATTTATGGGAAAATTAACATTTGGAGCTTCTTGGGAGCTCTGTGACAGTCACTTCTCAGGGAGTTTGCTGATGGGACTTTCAGAGCTACAGAGATTACTCAGGCTTTAAACTCTAAACTTTGCTCCTTGCACAGTGTCCATTATTGCCAAGGACGTGGTGGCTAAGCTGGAGAGGGGAGTTTAACTGCCAGGGAAAACAAGCAGATGGTGGAGAGAATGGCAAAACTGTGCCAGAGCTCCTGGTCTCCAGCATCTTTGGAGCTTGGCTGGGAGTTTCCATCCTGCAGCTGGGCAGTGGCAGGAGCAGCCCACGGGTGTGGATCTGTCCTGCAGGAATGGGCACATCCCGGTGCCCTTCTCCAGTGAGGGATCCCAAAGGCCCCTGGCCCTGCCTGGCCATCACTGCAGGGACAGCTGGTGGCACTGCAGTGTCCCAGTGACACAAGAGCAGGTTTGGTCCTGGCTCCCTTGGACTCTCCTGGACACCTGGGCATTCCCTCCCGTCTGACCCACGATCAGCTGAATGGGATTCCCAAGGTCTGACTCCAGGGCTCCCATCACAGCAGGGACCTGGAGCTGCTGGAGGAGCCCAGAGGAGGCCCCAGGATGAGCAGAGGGATGGAGCAGCTCTGCTGGGAGGAAAGGCTGGCACAGCTGGGAATGTTCAGCCTGGACAGGAGAAGGCTCTGTCATGACCTTGTTGCAGCTTTGCGGTGCCTGAAGGAGCTCCAGGAAAGCTGGAGAGGGACTGGGGACAGGGATGGAGGGACAGGACACAGGGAATGGCTTCCCACTGCCACAGGGCAGGGATAGATGGGATTTTGGGCAGGAATTGTTCCCTGGAGGGTGGGCAGGCCCTGGCACAGGGTGCCCAGAGCAGCTGTGGCTGCCCCTGGATCCCTGGCAGTGCCCAAGGCCAGGCTGGACATTGGGGCTTGGAGCAGCCTGGGCAGTGGGAGGTGTCCCTGCCATGGCAGGGGAGTGGGGCAAGCTTAGGAAACATCATAAGTGTGGCTTTGAGCATGGACAAGGAGTAAAACACCTTGTGTGTGTCCCTGTGTGTCTCTGTGTGTGTCCCTGTGTGTCCCTGCTCACAGTCACATCAATGTGACTGTCACATCAATGTGTGTCACCCAATGCCCACACCCAGACCCTGCCTCTGTCCCTCCCTCTGCACTTCCCTGCTCCAAACCCAGGAGCTGCTCCTCTGACAAATCCCTTGAGCAGTTTTCCAGTGGGATGGGCAGAGTCACTGCCAACCAGACCCACGCAGGAACACCCCTGGAGGAGCCTGGCTCCCTCCCAGCACCTTCCCATCAGGAATGGTGGGAATGTCTAATGACAGATCACAGAGCACTGGGGATGTGCTGGAATCCCAAAGGCTGGAAGCAGCTCCATGGGGCTGGGTGCTGTCAGCTCAGGAGCTGCTCCCTCCCTCAGCTGCCTCTCTCTGCATCAATAATTCTGTTTCAGAACCACTTGTCATGGTTCCAGTGCTCCCTGGCTCCTTCCCCCCTCTTCCTGCCACTCCCCACATGGAATCCTGTTAGGCTGAAGAACTGGCTGTGGATCATTTCCTCCAAAGGCTTTTGTGCATGAAAAATGGATCAGAATCCTGGGGAGCTATTTATGCTGGTTTATTTTTACAGCTCTGACAGAAATGGTAACAGGAAAATTAGATCAAGATGCTTTTGGTACATTACTGGCAATAAAATAATAAAGAAAGAACAACCTCCAAGCAGATAAGGGTCAGATCCTGCAGGTAATTTCTGTGCTAGGAGTGCACAAAGCCCAGCATGTTCAGCTCCTTCTGCAGGGCCTCCAGGTATTGTGGATGCTGTTTTTGAGGCCCTTGTCTTTTATGAGTCTGTAATAATCTTTGCATTATGCTATTACAACATAATCAGGTCCTTGTCACACTGCCAAGGCTGAGCAGATAACATCAGAGCACTGAGGAATTCCAGCTCTAAACTCATTAGGACGACCCAGATTTGTTCCACAATATTTCCAAACCTCTCTGTGCTCTGCAGGGATGTGCTTTGAGCCAGATGGGGGCTCAGGAGGCGGATTTGGGCTCCAGCTCCAGCAGAGCCTGGGAGTTCTGCTGGGAGAGGGTCTCTCCAGGATGGGACTCAAAAATACTCTGCTCTTCTTTTGCAAAAGATTAACTTCTGGGAGCACTAAAATGACAGAGCTGCAGTGGCTGTGGGTGCTGTAGTTTCATGTTGCAGAAGTTCAGGTATCACTCCTGATGCCCTGGGAAGTGAAATGCAGTTTCCAGCAGTTTTCCCAAGCCTGGGGCATGTGGCCATTGGTCATTCCAGAGGACTCTCCCCATCCTGTGCTTTGGGATCAGAATCTTTGAAATGCAGCTTCCCACCAAGCTTCTGATGGATCTTATTGGGTGCTAAAGGTCTGATCAATCCCTTTTGCAGCCAGCAGTGATGCACTGTTTTAGAGCAGCTTGGGTTGCATTTGTTGGAGAAGCACAGCACAAAGTTCTCCTTGGAAAAGCCTCTAGTCTGAGCAAACTCCATGGCAGTGTGTGGGAATGCTTCTCCTGCAGACTCCCTGTTCTGCATGGATGGCAATCTTGCTTTCTTCTGAACTCTCCATATGTCAGATGTTAAACTGCTTACATTGCCTGAGGATGAAAAGTGGTTATTTCCCATTTTTGCTGCGGGTTAGGGGTTGTGGAGTGCCTCTGGTTCCACTCTCCTTTGGCATTTTTAGTTGCCATTACAAAAGGAGTTAATTAGGAAGGGTTGGACATTGGGACACTGGAAAATTTGGACATTTCTGTTACTGGTCTGGCACAAGATGGACAGGAACATGTCCAAAGTGTATCATCCATGAGGCTAAAACAGGAGAAAAGGAGAGCCAAAGAAGAAAAATAATTAAGTTCTTAAAATGTGTTCTAGCCCTCTCCTCCAATTCCCATTCTCTGCTGGAATGGATGTGGGCTGGAATGGGCAGGTCCATTTGAAAATCCCATTTTAGGGAGATGGCCTGTGGATACTGGGCCTGATCTGGGTCTGATCTGGCTGCTTCTGATCCTCCCAGAAAGGTTTTCTGTGGCCTCAGGGCAGAGGAAAGAAATCTCCAGGTGCAGCAGTGAAATTCCTTTTCCTGTTCCAGCTGCAGGACATGGGGACTCCTTGACTTCTCCCTGCAGTGTCCAGGATGAGTCCCCAGGTGCTCAGGATGGAGCTGTGCTGGGGTTTCCAGCAGGATGCTCAGGGGGGTCCATCCATCTCCTTGACTTCTCCCTGCAGTGCCCAGGATGAGTCCCCAGGTACTCAGGATGGAGCTGTGCTCTGGTTTCCAGCAGGATGCTGGGGGGTCCATCCAGGGCTGCTGCCTCTGCCGGGGAGGTGCCAGAGCGTTGGGTCCTTGCACCTGGAAATGCTTCTGCATCCCCTTCCTCTGGGTGTGGGGCTGGGTGTTGTGGGCCTGATATTCCTGTGTCTGAGAGATTTTAGCCTGCCAGCAGCTGCTTTTTCCCAAGGAAAAATTTCTCAAGAAAGCTTCTTCTCAAAACAATCTTGGCCAACAACTCTCCTTTCTCCAAACAATCTTTCTCCAAGTGGTGTTTTGCTTTTCTAGTTCTCAAAACATTTGAGCTGTTTCTCTGGTTTAACCAATGGATTGGAGAGGTGTCGTTCCTATTCACCAACCACGTTAAGTCTGTATTGGAACACCTCATAAAGTGTAATAGAGTAATAAGAATTAGACAAGTAATAAGAATTAGACAATAAAGCTTTTTTCCTATGCTCTTTGCCTTCTGAAATATTTGAAGTCTCTCATCCTGTTTTCATGTCCTACAACGCCAGGGTGTGACCTTGCTGAGCCTCAGAGGTGGCACAGCCACTGCTTTGGATGGATCCCACACCCCCAGGCCTGGTGTGATCTGTGAAAATCCAGATTTTCCTCTTCCCGGAGTGCTCGTCCACCTGCAGAGATCAAGAGTTCCCGAGTACCCACAGGCAGCTGATTGCCTCCCTCTGTTCCCCTCTGTGTGTGGTTCCTCAGCTGCCCTTCGTGTGATCCCACTGCTGAAGGTCTGCAGGGATGGTGGCAGGAGACAGTGGCACTCCCAGAGCCTGGAGGAGCTCAGTGATGATTTAGGATCCAACACCCATCTCTACGTAAATACAACCATGAAAAGTGTCAGCTCCCAGCCAGCCTGCTGGGTGTGAGGCTTGCAGAATGGGATTGTCACCCATAAAGGGCCACCACCGGGTGATGGGGAGGGGTTTATCTCCCAAAACTGGGCTTGAACAGGCTGGCTGGGATGGGGGTGTCCCACTGCTGCCTTCCACAAGCCTTGTGCCAGGGAAACAAAGGGAGCACAGAGGTTTGGGGGAGCAATTTCTCCATCCCTTTCCTGGCAGCACGAGCTGGGCTTGGGGACCTCCTGCCCTGGTGCCCGTGGGATGGGGCACGGCCCAGGTGGGAACAGGAATGTGGCTGTGCATGTTGTGTGTTCCCACAAAAGCAATCGTTTGGAGAGATAAAGTCTCCCAGAACTTTACAGGAGAAATTATTCTTTCTTTGCCTCTTCTGCTGTTTCTCGGTTTGATTATTTAGCCCTTTGTTGTAGCACATTCTGAGTTGTTTCAGCTGCCCCAGCAATTGTGTTTTCCCCTTAACTTTGGAAGTTACTTTGCAAAGCAGAGAGGGGAGCAAAGATAAGGCAAAGCTGCTAAATGGGAAATCCGTGGCTAATTAAGGCAGGGGGTTGCTAATCACCTTAGGAATGAAGTTATCAGCTGAAAAGCCTGGAGTGGGTGGAATCAAAATTAGGGAAGGGTTTTCCCCTATTTCCTTCTGTCACAATGCATTGAGAGATTCTGAGTTTCCCTTGCAGACACGTCCTGACACCATTAGATGTTGTCTCTTTGCATTAACTGCAGAGCTCAGGCCGGTCCAGGATAGATTTCAGTCTGAATAGTTAAAATTTGGCTCTGAGCAAATAAAGGCAGGGTTTCATGGGAGCTGTCAGTGCTCATCATGGCTGTCACACCGTGCTCCAGCCAGGACCCAGGGTGGTCACTGTCCCCACTGTTCTCTGGGCACCCTGTGCCAGGGCCTGCCCACCCTCACAGCCAGGAATTCCTTCCCAATCTCCCATCCAGCCCTGCCCTCTGTCATTTTTAAGCCATTCCCTGTGTCCTGTCCCTCCAGCCCTTGTCCCCAGTCCCTCCCCAGCTCTCCTGGAGCCTCTTCAGGCCCTGGGAGGAGCTTTAAGGTCTCTCCAGAGCCTTCTCTTCTCCAGGTGAGCACCCCCAGCTCTGCCAGAGCACTGGAAAAGTGACTTTGGCTTTGCAGCTGAGGCCTGGGCTGTGCTGGCACAGGAGCTGCTGGAGCTGCTGGGAGCTCCCCGGGAGCCACCTGGGCTTCCCCCGGGGCTCTGCTGCCCCATGGCATCACTGCTGAGCCCTGTCCCAGCCTGGGCTGGCCCTGGGCAGGCTCTGAGCTCCCCCCTGCCTCACAAACACTCTCACACACCCACAGCACCTCTGCCTGTGCTGCCAGAGGGCGTTGGGGACCCAGGCGGGCTCAATGCCATGGCTGGAGCACAGCCTGTCACAAGAACCAGAGTTTGCCTCCCACAGGGAAACAGGAGTTTGGAGAAGGCCTCTGAGTCCAACCATTCCCCAGCACTGCCAAGGCCACCACTAAGACTGTCCCCAGGTGCCACATCCACGTGATTTCTGCACATTTTCAAGGACGCTGACTTCAGGGATGGTGATTCCACCACTGCCCTGGGCAGCCTGTTCCAATCATTGACAACCCTTTCAGAGGAGAACTTTTCCCAGCGTCCACCCTAAGCCTCCCGTGGCACAAGCTGAAGCCCTTCCTTCTTCTCCTGCCACTTGTCTTGGGAGGAGAGACCAACCCCACCTGTGCTGAAACTCCTTTCAGGTAGAAAACCAGAGGGTCCCCCTGAGGCTCCTTCTCCCGTGTGCCAAAGCTCCTGGAAAGCAGATTGAGCAGTGTCAGCTGTGCTTGCACACTTCACTCCCCAGGACAAGTCGCTGCTTTCCATGAGGAATCCTTAGGACGGTCACCTTTTCCTTGGAAAAGAATTACAAGTGTATTCTCCAGCAGCTTTCTGCAAAACACATCAAAGATCTCCGGGTGGTGGATTTGTTGTCTCTTTGTTTCTCTGGGATTCCTTCACTAGAGTTTGGTCTTAACTGGTTGTTTATAAATCCCAGCATTTCCCATGGGTTGATTCCTCCTGTGTGTGGATTGAGGGAGGTGTTATTGACTCACCCTCATTTCCTGAAGGGCCTGGTCTGTTTTGAGTTCTGTATCATTTAATGAGTGAATGAGTGGCAATTTAATTGTGTGGGAATGGGAATGTCAGAAATCAGGGAAAACTGGAGATTTGCTCATCATTTTTAACCTGCTGAGTTATTGTACCCTGAGCCTCTGGCTTTGTGTGAGAGGGACAATTTCCAAAGGATGGAGGGACAGGACACAGGGAATGGCTTCCCACTGCCACAGGGCAGGGCTGGAGTGGATTTTGGGCAGGAATTGTTCCCTGGCAGGGGGGGCAGGCCCTGGCACAGGTGCCCAGAGCAGCTGTGGCTGCCCCTGGATCCCTGGCAGTGCCCAAGGCCAGGCTGGACACTGGGGCTGGGAGCAGCCTGGGACAGTGGGAGGTGTCCCTGCCATGGCAGGGGTGGCACTGGATAGGATTTAAGGTCCCTCCAAGCCAACCCATTCTGGGATTCCATGAAAAGTCCAGTAGGATTCCTTGGCAGGAGGATGCTCTGTGTGCTAAAGGGCTTTGCTTGGATCAGTGGCTGCTCAGTTGGGACACAAAAGGTTCCCAAGGACCCTCCTGCCCTCCAGCCTGGGTGCCATGGGGTGAAGTCAGGGCTGGGACATCAGGGCAGGTGCCTGTCCTCGTGCTGGGAGGGTTGGATCCACTGGGCTCTCTGGGTGTGTCCTGTGGGCACCAGGAGAAGGAATTCTGCACCCTTGAGCCGTGGTCAGGGCTGAGGCCTCACTCTGAGCTTGTGGGGCAGGCTCAGCCCCACAGCCAAGGGGGATTCACTTGGGTGGCAGCTGCCTATGCACCTCTTCACCTGCATTTTGGGTGCAGCAGGGGCAGAAATTCCTTGTGGGGCCACGTGGGAACAAGCAGCTCCTTCCTGGGACAGAGATTCCAGTGTGACTTGGCCATTCCTGCGTCATGGCTCTCTTTGCTCCTGTTCTTCCCAGCAGAAGTATTTATAAATACCTTATAAAAGCAAGAGTTCTAAAAATTTATACTGACAGTTCAGGCTCTCTTTAGGAGGTAGATATACAGTCTTTCCTTGGATAATTCCTGAATTAAGTTTGTCTTGATGTCTCTGGACCTGGCTGTGGATGTGCAGCCCAGCAGTGCCCTTTGCTCAGTGCCCAGCTCTCTGCCCCACACAGGTTATTCCAACGTGGGCATTTCCAGGTGGTTTGTACAGATATTCCCGAAATTTAAGGAAGCTGACATGAATTATTGAACTGAAGCACAGAAGGGTCACAGTGCAATGGTGTGACTCGGGGCAGGCTGCTGGAAAATCACCTCAGTTATGATTTTAGTAGTTTCAAAATAATTATTCTGATTTTTAAGTCAGGACAAAACCTAACAAATGCCCCAAAGTACAAAACCAGGAGATGCTGGGGATCACTCTGGACTGGAAGATTTATTCAGTGTAGTGGTTGAGCCCAACAACCTTGGGAGCACCTCAGGGCAGAGCTCATTCCTCTGTTTCACCAAAATGTTGAGAAATTAAAGAATTGAGTCGGCAAGAAAGTCAGGCAGTTTCTGCCTTAGGAATATTCCTTTAAAAATGAATCTGTTTTTCTTTGGGGTAGCCCAGTTCAGCTCTGATTTCCTCTGATTTCCTATGATTTCAGGCCTGTGTGGGCATGGGGAGGCAGAGTGGATCTTGTTGGCTGGGGTGGGAGGGACAGGCAGGTCCCTCTCTGAGAGACCAGCTCTGGATCCACTCTGGGGACATGAAATTGTCCCTAAAGTGTTCTGAAAGGTCCAGTGACAGAGCAGGAGCACTGTGGGATTTCTCTGCATGTTCATGCAGCAGCTGACACAGCAGGCCTCAGGTTTTTCACGGGGGCTCCTGCTGTGCAGCAGTCCAGGTGGGAACAGGAGCAGGGGTGTCCCGAGGGCAGGTGTCCCTCCCTGCTGTCACCTGGCCAGGTGCCCCCATGGAGGGGCCAAAGCCACCCCTGGGAGGTGACACCGGGCACTGCTCCAGCCTGGGGACTCCTGGTGCTGCTGGAAGAGGGAATCGAGCAGGGTCCATGAAAATCAGGGCCCAGAGATGGGAGGAAAGGCGGTGAGCCTGGAAGGGATCCCAGGAAGGCTGGGCCTTACAATAACCCTGCAAAATGATAATGCAGAGCAGCCTGCCTGAGGCCTGCTCGGAACGTGGGTTTGGAATGATTGCCCCGGGCCTGGAGTCCTGTCTGGAAGGTAAATAATGCTTCTTGCTGAGGACAAACAGGCAGGGAAGAAGCCAGGTATGGCAAGTCTTCCTGCAAATCCCATGTGTGAGATCAAAAGAGGATCTTACAAGATTTTATTAACTTGTAAACTGTGATTTAAGGGAATTTGAAGCAGCACGTGAAAGAACAATAATGAACAAGTGTTTTCAAGTGGGAGAAGTCTGTCCCTGCCATATGTTTCACTGAGTCATCCCTTCTGCAGGAGGGGATCTTTGAATTGTTTGAACTATTCCAGTCACTAATGGTTTTTATTTGGGAGGAAACGCAGCACTGGATCCTTCACTGGGCGAGGAAGAGACCTGATCCCTCTAAAACTTTGGGCACAGGTTAACCCAAGAATGGCTTGGGTTGGAAGGACATGAAGATCCTGCAGTTCCAAGCCCACAAATGCTCCCTGTGTGTCTCAGTGTGGGGCAGAGGCCACCGCTGGCCGTGGGGCTCTGCTGCCAACGGGAGATGCGGCGCTGGGCTCGCCAGGATAACGCGGAATCCTCAGACCTCCCTCCTCTCTCACTGCCCAGGCGGGTCCTGCCCGTGCTGAGGGGGCTGTGGCTGTGTTGCAGGTGTGGCTGTGTGGGGGCAGCATGGAGGTGCTGCCCTGCTCCAGGGTGGCCCACATCGAGCGCAAGAAGAAGCCCTACAACAACAACATCGGCTTCTACACCAAGCGCAACGCGCTGCGCGTGGCCGAGGTCTGGATGGACGACTACAAGTGGCACGTCTACATCGCCTGGAACCTGCCCCTGGAGGTACAGTGCTCACTGCCTGCCTAAAACCTGAATGATGGGGCACTTTGTGTCCCTAAGCACAGCCTTGACCCCGCGGGTCTCCGCCCCAGCAGAGCTCCCTGGGCTTTCAGGGAGAGGCTCCAAAAGCTGCAGGTTGTGGAGGGAATCCTGATGTTCCCACAGCCTTTTTAGAGTGGGTCTAAGAATTAAGCCTGGCTTGTGGTTTAATCTCCCTGAGTGTTTGCCCAGCGTGAGGGGATGTCCTGGCACTGCTCTGCAGATGGAGGCTGTCTGCAGACTCCTTTGCTGGGGGATTGTTGATGTATTGATGTCAGTCAGCATCGTCAGTGCCTCAGGTTTGTTCCTGTGACCCATCCAGCCCAGCTCGGATTCCCAGCTCATGGACACTGATCCCCCCCAGAGCTCCCTAGGGATCTGTGGCCCAGGGCTGGGGCTGTTTGTTTTCCCAGTGCTGGAAAGTTTAAAGGTAAAGGATTGGGGGTTGGTGGCTCACAGAAGGGGATCCCCTTCCTCTTAAACCTTCTCCTTAAAGAGCTTTGGTGGTTCCTTTGATTGCTGCCCAGAAATGGTCAGATTTCCTTGGATCTGACACATTAATTTTGGTGTAAATCTGCCACATCACAGCTTGGTGACCCTTTGAGAAACCACGATGTGCCAGCAGCAGGTCCAGGTGAGCATGTCCGGGGACACATCCTGCACAGGGATCACTTCCTGCACTTCTGGGAAAGCTCCACAGGCTCCAGGAGGAATTTCTGCTGCTCCAAGGCTGCTGCTGGGGCTCTGCCCTCCCTGCAGGTTGTGTCTGACCTTGGAAGCCAAGAGCATCTCCTGCTTCCTGGCTCCAAACGCTGCCTGG
Organism: Nicator chloris; assembly: GCA_013400495.1. Lineage (NCBI taxonomy): Eukaryota > Metazoa > Chordata > Aves > Passeriformes > Pycnonotidae > Nicator > Nicator chloris. The sequence continues at coordinate 20,655 of WAAE01001251.1, forward strand.
ATCAGCCCTGGCAGGACCAGTGCCCCGTTCCTGCCAGTGGCACTGCCAGGGGAGGGCAGGGAGGTGGGCATGGGGAGGCAGCCATGGGTCACGGCTGGGATGAGCACCGGGGGCTGCCCGGTGTCACTGTCAGGTCAGACTGGTGCCACAAGTGCCCAGCTCCCCTGGGTGCACTTATTTCCAGCCACCCCTTGGTGCTAAAAGTGAGCACAAAACATTCCTGCTTGGCCAAGGCTCAAAGAGCTGCGGAGTCCTGGTGCTGCTGAGGGAGCAGTGCCAGCTGGTGTCTGCCCCAGGCCTCTGGAAAAACAGGAAAACACAACAACCTGAGCTGCTGCTGCAGCTTGCTGAGCAAAGGTTATGTCTGGGGAGAGCTGCTGGCATTTGGAGCCACAGCAGTCACAGCTTTGTGCTGTGGTAGGGAGCAGCCTGGGAAGGGCCAGGAGCTGCAGGTTTGTGGTCCTGGGGGTGAAGGGGATCCAGGGCCAGGTGGTGCAAAAATACCAGGAAATAAAGGAATAGAGGTGGAAAGAAAAGCTGCTTTCCCAGGGAGCTGCAGGAGGGCTCTGGCTGTGATAGGCACCACTCCAGGGGCTGGGAGAGGGGGAGCTGCCTCCAGGACTGAGAATATTTGAGGATCTTAAAAAGAGGCTTCAAGATCCCAGTGCTTGTAGGCAGGGATCAGAAATCCTGATCCTTAGGCTGATTCCTCTTTGGAGGTGAGGCACCATCCTCCTGCTCAGGAACAGCTTTGGAGCATTGCAGAAAGGATTAAAATCCATCCTGTGGAGCTTGGAAAAGGCAGCATCACACGGATCAGCACTGGGGGTGGGAACAGGCCTGGGTGACCCAAAATCAACTTGAGATTTTTATGTCAGTCTTCCCAACACGTCTGAGTTCCCCAAAATCCATTGGAGTTTTTTATACAGGTCTTTTCCCAATCAAATCAAGATTGAATTTGAGGGAAGCCTTGTTGGATGGGGGAGGTTTTGTGGATATGCACTGGATTATTTTGTGATGCCAAGGCAAAGCCCTGCCCTGACCATTCCAGGAGCTGCCTGACTGCTCTGAGCCCCACCTCACCCACTCAGCCTCAGCCTGTCCTGCCTGTCTCCACTGAATCTTCTTTATTTTTACCTCTCAGCTACCAGTGGCACATGGAAACGGTGTCTCTTCTAAAGCAGAGTGAATAATTCATTAGGAGATCATTACAAGCGTTGTAATGGAAAATTACTCTCCCAGTTGTGTTTAATGATCGCTGGGAAAGAGAGAGCAGGAGCTCAACCAGAGTGGGAGCCCAGGCACCTGCAGGAAAAAGGGGCTGCTGTGTGCCTGCCTTTGGCTTCCCTGCTGCCCTAGCTCCCCAAAATCCCTGGTGGAGTAAAGGGGGGCAGCTCTCCAGCCCTGCTGCCAGCTCCTGCAGGGTTGTTCCTCAGGGACAGCTTTGTCTGCAGGAGCAGTGGGCTTCTGCCGTGTCTCCAGGGAGACCATTTCACCCTGGAATTGCCCAAATTGCCAAGAGGTTTTGCTGATGTTCAGCCTCAACTTTTCTTCTCATGCAATTGGCATCCTTTATTCTCAGCTGTCTGCCTCTGTTATATTTGAATCTTAAAGCTTTCTCTCTTTCCCTCATTCTTTTCCCATTTATTTTACACCTTTTACCCCTCCCTTCCTCTGGGTCGTGTCTCAGTGGGGTCAGGGAAGGGTTTGGTGCCCTGCCAGGGTTTGCATTTCCATCTTTTGAATCCTGATATCCACTTGCTGCTAAACTCTCCTGGAAGTCCTGTGCCTCAGAACCCAAAGAGAAGGAGAAATCTTTTAAAAATACCTTGTTCAAAAATACAGACCAGTCTTTGTCAGATGGATCCAAACCCAGGAGAATCGGGAGAAGACTCCCCACTGTTTCACTGCAGTTTCCAACTTTCCTCCAAACCTTTTCTTCTGCCTTTGGCTCCTCTTTTGTAAATGATCCCCGAGGACCAAAGCCAGTCCAGCATCAGCCCATGGCCATTGCAAGGGGGCCCTCAAAACCCAGCAGAGAAGTTGTCCCCCTCTTGCCGTGGCTCTGGAACCCACATCTTCCTTCTGATGATTTCAGCCCTGCACACACAGCCCAGAATTCCTGGAATTACTCAACCACGGGCAGTTCCCAGGCAGTTTGGAAAGGATCTCAAAGCTCAGTGAAACACTTTCATTTGTACCTTCTTTTTTGGAAGTGTGACCGTTCAGTGACGTGCTGTTGTTTTTCAGAATCCAGGGATTGACATTGGGGATGTTTCTGAGAGGAAAGCCTTGAGGAAGAGCCTGAAGTGCAAAAATTTCCAGTGGTACCTGGACCATGTTTATCCAGAAATGAGGAGATACAACAACACCATTGCTTATGGAGAGGTAATTTAGTCCCTTAGCTCAGCCTGCTAATATTTACAGTCCCTGATGAGAAACAGCCTCAAAGGAGAGGAGTCTGAATCAAAACTGATTTTTTCTGTGTAATTATCTAAATTTGTATAAATCTGCTCCCAGTTTCTTCTAAAAACAAGTTTGGGGATTTGTTGCTGATCTTGAAGACTGTATAAAGTAAAAGATGTTAATACATCATTTAGTGAATTGACAGAAATTCTCCATATTTCCCATTGACCCCATGGATTAAGCAGCTGTATTTGTATTTTTAATACACAGGCATCTCCTAAAACCCTGTGACTCAAACTCAGCCTAATTCCTGAAAAGGTCTCTGGAGGATTCAGTGCCTTGTCACAACAGCTTAAGGACAAGATAAAATAAGGGGACTTAATTCAATCTCTGCTGGCTTTGAAACCATTCTGGGAATATAGAAAGAGTCATTTATGGGAACTAATAACAAATACTCTGCTGCCATGGAATTGATGGAGTAGTGGCACTTGGAGTAGGCTCCTTGAAGCCTGGGCACCCCAGATGAGTTATTCATTTTAGGAAAGATTTGTTCTCAAAGTTACTTAAGGCCTTCAAGCTAAAACCTCCCAAAAATTTCAATTTTCATCGGAAATGAAATTTCAGAATGGTTTGGGTTGGAAAAAAGCCCAGCTGGAACCAGGATGTGATGATTCCAAGGTGATCCTTGTTCGAGTTGGGCTTTTTTCCCTGCCTTGTTGAGCACTTGGAGATTTCACTGACATCTGAGGAGTTCTGCATTGATTTCAGGCTCCTGCCAGCCTAAGCCTGGGTTTGTCCCCACCACCCATGACCAAACACAGAGCCAGCCATGTCCAGGGACACTGCTCCTTGGAATAGGTGTTATTATCTAAAACAGTCATCATTAGCCCTGGATTTAAGGAATGGTTTAGTGCTCTGTAAGTGTTCTTTGCCTGATTATTCCTGGTGTGGTGATACAGCAGTGAGAGGTGGAGAGGCTACAGAGGGCTGAACATCAGTTTCCTGCTTGTCTCTGATAAGAGAGGGCCATAATTCTGCCCCTTTTGTGCCATAATTCTGCCCCTTTTGTGCCATAATTCTGCCCCTTTTTGTGCCATAATTCTGCCCTTTTCCTGCCATAATTCTGCCCCTTTTTGTGCCTTAACTCTGCCCCTTTTTGTGCCTTAACTCTGCCCCTTTTTGTGCCATAATTCCGTCCCTTTTGTGCCATAATTCCACCCCTTTTTCTGCCATAATGCTGCCCTCTTCGTTTGTGCCTTAACGCTGCTCTCTTTGTGCCTTAACTCTGCCCTTTTTTGGCCATAACTCTGCCCTTTTTCTGCCATAATCCTGCCCCTTTTTGTGCCATAGTTCTGCCCCTTTTGTGCCTTAACTCTGCCCCTTTTTGTGCCTTAACTCTGCCCCTTTTTCAGCCATAATTCTGCCCCTATTGTGCCATAATTCTGTCCCTTTTGTGCCATAATTCTGCCCCCGTTTGTGCCTTAACGCTGCTCTCTTTGTGCCTTAACACTGCTCTCTTTGTGCCTTAACTCTGTCCTTTTTGGCCATAACTCTGCCCTTTTTCTGCCATAGTTCTGCCCATTTTTGTGCCCTAACTGTGCCCCTGTGTCCCTCACCTCTGCCCTTTTCTCCGTGCCAGCTGCGGAACAACAAGGCCAAGGACGTGTGCCTGGACCAGGGCCCGCAGGAGAACCACACAGCCATCCTGTACCCGTGCCATGGCTGGGGCCCACAGGTGAGGCTGGCACTGCCACGGCCTGGTGGCACCACAGGGGACAGCCTGGGGCTGTGGCCTTCGCCCTCCAGTGTTCAAACACCTCGGGTATCACAGGGAGTTTTCCCAGCTGCTCCTCCAGTGCTTTCTGGGTTCCCATCATCCTGCCAGAGCTGCAAGGAAAAGCCTTGAAAGAAATCAGAAATCTTTGTAAATGGAAAGCGTTGAAAAGTGGAGATTTTTGCAACTGGAAACAAACAAACAAATTGCAATTTAAACTAAAACCTTCCAGACAAAGGTAAATGACAATAATCATGGACACAATCTGAGTATTTCCTTGCCAAGGCCAGGTTGGATGGGAGTTGGAGCCCCTGGGATAGTGGAAGGTTGGAATAAGATGGTCTTTAAGGTCCCTTCCAGCCCAACCCATTGTGAGATTACTTCTCTTCCACCCAGCAAAATAAACCCAGACTAATGGGGTAAAGAAAACAATTAGTGCTGTGGTAATGAGCTTGGCTGGGACTTGTTTTCCAGCACTGCTTTTGTCTCTCCAAAAGTTTTGGAGCATCTGGGGCCCAGCAGGCTCAAGGAGGTCCATTTGCAGCTAAAAGAAATGTACAGTTCAAGGAATGGGAAACCATAAAAATCCTGTTCTGACTCCACAGTCAGCCTGGACTAAGTGATCCCAGAGTTCATCTGAGCCTGAGCTGGGAACGTGAGGAGCTGGGAACGTGAGGAGCTGGGAACGTGAGGAGCTGGGAACCAGCTGTGGGGTGGAGAAAACCCCACTTTGGGTTACCCTTGCCTTAAACAAAGCTCAGTCCCTGGGGCTGGTGGAGTCCCAGCTAAACAGAACCTGCTCTTGCTCAAACACCCCGTTTTTCTCTTAAATGGCACCTACTGCCTTTTGCACTTTGTGGGTGGAAATTTGGCCCTCTAAGTGCATTATTGTGTGAGAAACTGAGCTGGGCTGACACTGGCTGCTGACCCTGGGCTTTAGGGTGAGTGGCTGAGAACAGGTTGTTTATTTTTCCCTCTGTGTTATTGGGATTAAACTGATCGATGTTTTCTTTCCCTACCTGAAGTTCTGAAGTCAAATTTTGCTGGCTGCCTGGAGCTTGCCCATTTCATCCTTCCTGGTCTTCCCTCTCCACACTGTCCCTCCCCTCTTCAGCTGAGAGCAAGTTCCTGGCAGTTCCTTTGTTTCATGGTACATCCAATTAGTGCAACTCCTGGAAAATGCTGGTTTTCAGCAGCTATCAGCAAGAGCAGAAGCTTTGAAGTGGCCTTTGTGGCACCAGGAAGGAAATTGGACTTTCCCTACAACTGTTTAATTAATGGGCTGCGGGTTGTAACTTATGGCTGGGAATGGAATTAGATATAATGCAAACTCTGGTTTGTATATACGTATTTTTAATTTTTATTTATTTCTATGTGTATGAAACCCCACAAGGAATTAGAAGTAATGGAAACTCTGGTTTGTATATACGTATTTTTAATTTTTATTTATTTCTATGTGTATGAAACCCCACAAGGAGTTGTTGAGCTCCTTTGGAGTTGCTCACATCCCAAAGCACACGTGGTGTCCTAAAATCCCCCCCTTCTCTCCTTGATCCTGGGGCCCAGCCAAGGCATTTTGACATCCCAGACATTCCTTCTTTCAGAATAAAGGAATTATTTCGCTTCTAGCCCTGGCAGGAATGAGAGGGGGAAAGTGTGGGCTCCCTGCTGGCACTTGTCACATCCCGAGGACAGCGGGGCCATGGCTCCTGTTTCCTGCACTCCAGGGGTGCTGGGATTTTCCTGGAAGCCGTTCCTCTTCCTAAATCCAGTCCCACCCCATCCCTCTGCCTGTGGATCCACAGCCCAGCTGAGAGAGAGGAAATGTTGGACCTGCCAGGAGGGATTTGTGCCATTCAGGGCCGGCCAGTTTGTGTCCTGTCCCCAGTTTCTGCTCTCTCCTGTGACTGCCCACACATTTAAGCTCAGCCTGGATGCAGTTCGGGGCTCTGAATGCAGATGAGATCTTGCCTTTACTCACTCATCCCTCCCTGAGTAAAATGTTGGGGATTTTTTCTCTTATTTTCCCTTCAGCTTTCCGTTCTCCCTGCTTCCATTCGCTTCCAGGTCAAGTCATGATGAGATTCCATCATCGTCCTTTTATCCTGTAATTATATTGAGGCTGCTGATGGATTTTTTTTCCTGCTTGATGGCTTCATCTTTGAGGCAATCCCTCATGGAAACACCTTGCTGTAATGATGTATGACACTAATAATGTAGCCATAGCTCATTGCAGTGACACAGCTATGGTGATATATTAAGGTGATAGAAAGCACTGTAATGCTATAAAACTTAAGATAATGTTCACCCAGCAGAGCATTTCATTTAATTATAGGATAAAATATGTTTTGCCCATTTAAGCAGCAGAAGTTGAGGACAAAGCCATCAATACTGAGCTCATGGGGGACACGGCAGGAGCAGAGGTGACGAAACAGCACCCTTTAATCAGATTAAATTGTGGTAAAAGGCAAATCCTGAACATTTTACTGATGGCTGCTAATTGATGATCTGCTCAGAGCAGAAGGGAAGCTAAACAACCCGAAATTATTTTCCAATAGAGTCAATGAAGGTCATCAAGGCTTTTATTTCCCAGGTGCTGGGATGTCTAATTAACTCTCTGCCATCCCTGAGATGCAGCCAGCTAGAAATCACAAACACAGGGGATGGATTGGAGGTACAGCTTTGCCAGGGGGATCAGCCCCAGCCCTGGGGCAGCTGAGGGAGCTGGGAAAGGGGCTCAGGCCACAGAAAAGGGGGCTCAGGGGGGACCTTGCGGCTCTGCACAACTCCCTGCCAGGAGGGGACGGCCGGGGGGGTCGGGCTCTGCTCCCAGGGAACAGGGACAGGAGGAGAGGGAACGGCCTCAGGCTGGGCCAGGGGAGAGTCAGGGTGGACATCAGGAGGAATTTCCCTGTGGAAAGGGTGGCCAGGCCTTGGCAGGGGCTGCCCAGGGAGGTTTGGAGTCCCCATCCCTGGAGGTGCCCAAGGAGGGTCTGGAGGTGACACAGAGCTCTGGGCTGGGGACAAGGTGGGGATGGGGCACAGGGTGGACTGGATGGGCTTACAGGGATTTTCCAACTCCAGTGATCCTGGGATTCCCCCCAGGGACAGCTGAAGGAGGGAACATGGCCAGGTGCAGTTTCCTGGATGGGGTTTTATGGAAGGATGTTCCAGGGGCTGAGGGTGCCTCTGGCTGGGGATGTGGCTTTGGGCCACCCAAACTGTTGGAAGGGTTAAAGACCTCATCGGTGTGAACCACTTTGAAATGCTTGACTTGGGAATAGTTTTAAACTCTTTTCCTTTGGCCCTTTGTCTTGGTCTTTCCCTTGTTTCCTGTCCCAGGCTGGGTTGGGGCCCCTGGCTCTCTCTGGAGAGGAGCAAAACAACAAAAGAGGAATTAAGGCTTGGAATTAACCTCTCCTGTGAGGAGAGGCTGGGAGAGCTGGGGGGGCTCACCTGGAGAGGAGAAGGCTCCAGGGAGAGCTCAGAGCCCCTTCAGGGCCGAAAGGGGCTCCAGTAGAGCTGCAGAGGGACTGGGGACAAGGGATGGAGGGACAGGACACTGGGAATGGCTTCCCACAGCCAGAGGGCAGGGCTGGATGGGATTTTGGGCAGGAATTGTTCCCTGGCAGGGTGGGCAGGCCCTGGCACAGGGTGCCCAGAGCAGCTGTGGCTGCCCCTGGATCCCTGGCAGTGCCCAAGGCCAGGCTGGACACTGGGGCTGGGAGCAGCTGGGGCAGTGGAAGGGGATGGAAAGAGATAATCCTGAAAGCCCCTTTTCCTCCCAAACCATTCTGTGATTCTCTACAGACATCCCAAAAGAAGAAAATCCCGTTCATGTTGTAGGAGCAGGGTGGGCCTTGCCCTCAGCAGTTAGCTGGGGTGTTTTTGGGGATAGTCCCCCTCAGGTTTGGCTTCGGGGCCACCATGGCTGTCACTGAGGCCGTGCTGTGTTTGCTGAGTGGCTCAGGCCCTGTGCTGGCCCAGCTGGGCCTTGCATTTCCCTCTGTTTCCAGCACACAGCTCACCTCTGCCAGAGACATTTCCTGCCTCACATCCCTGCTCCCTTTCCAGCTCGTCCCCCAGCCCCGCTGCCTTCCCGGGGGAGGGTTACATTTGTGCTCCACTTGCTGTTCCCAGCACATCAGGCAGTGCCATGGCAGAGCAGAGATCCTGGGGCCTGGTGGGCACTGGGCCAGCTGCCTGGGGACAGCCTGCCACAAGCATCTGCAAGGGCAGAGGCTGCCACGCTCCTTCCCAACGGGAAGGGAACAGCTGGGAACCAGTGGATGGCAGGGGACTGGCACTGCCCATTTAGGACATCTGGGTCATTTCTGCCCCTGTGACAGCCAGGGTTTGTCTGTCTCTGTTTTGTCTTTGCCTTTACGCAACTTTTCCTTCCTGCAACACAAGAAGTGTCATCAGAGAATCCTGGAATGGTCTGGATTGGAGGGACCTTAAAGCCCATCCAGTGCCACCCCTGCCACGGCAGGGACACCTCCCACTGTCCCAGGCTGCTCCCAGCCCCAGTGTCCAGCCTGGCCTTGGGCACTGCCAGGGATCCAGGGGCAGCCACAGCTGCTCTGGGCACCCTGTGCCAGGGCCTGCCCACCCTCCAGGGAACAATTCCTGCCCCAAATCCCATCTAAATCTGCTTTCCATCAGTTTGGCCCCATTCCCCTTGTCCTGTCACTCCAGTTCCTGATGCAGGGTCCCTCTCTGGCTTCCCTGAAACCCTCCCAGACCCTGGCAGGGGCTCTGAGGTCTCCACAAAACCTCCTCTTCCCAGGTGAGCACCCCCAGCTCTCCCAGCCTTCAAGGTCCTCCTCTGGCCTTGCTCCGACACTTCCATGTCCCTCCTCTGCTGGGGGCTCTGAATTCAGTGCACAGATGCCAGTTCAGATGAGTTGCACCCCTCTGCCAGGCTGAGGCACTGTGTGGCCCAAGGCTTGGCCCATAAACACATCCAGAGGAGGCCACGAGGATGGGGAAGGGCCTTGAGGAGAAGCCATGTGAGGAGTGGCTGAGAGCTCTTGGAACGTTCAGCTGGAGGAGACTGAGGGGAGACTCATCATGGTTACATTGTCCTCATGAGGGGAAGAGGAGGAGCAGACACTGATCTCTGCTCTGTGTGACAGGGACAGGGCCTGAGAGAACAGCTGGAGCTGTGCCAGGCAGGCTCAGGCTGGAGATCAGGAAAGGTTCTTCCCCCAGAGGGTGCTGGCACTGCCCAGGCTCCCCAGGGAATGGGCACGGCCTGAGGCTGCCAAAGCTCCAGGAGCTCCCAGGGGTGCCCAGGGTGGGGTTGTTGGGGTGTCTGGGCAGGGCCAGGGGTTGGACTGGGTAATCCTTTGGGTCCCTTCCCATTTGGGATATTCTGTGATTCTGTGATTTTGTGATTCTGTCTTGCAAAGGGCTTTGGGGACAGAAGGGCACATCCTGCCCAGGGGGAGGAGAAGGGGCAGCTTTGCCCCCAGAGCAGCTGTGGCTGCCCCTGGATCCCTGGCAGTGCCCAAGGCCAGGTTGGACATTGGGGCTTGGAGCAGCCTGGGACAGTGGGAGGTGTCCCTGCCATGGCAGGGGTGGCACTGGATTGGCTTTAGTGTCCCTTTCACCCCAGACCAGGCCCTGATTCTGTGACCAAGGTTTGGGCTGCTCCTGACCCCTCCTATGGGGAACACCTGGCAAGTGAACGTCAGGGGGATGTGAGGAGCTCAGGGCCTGCTCTGAGACACAACATTTTCACTCCAGGTGTAGCTCCAGCAGCACCTGGGAGCAGAGCCAGGGCCACCCCAAGGGAGCTGGGCACTCTGCCTGGACCTGGGGCTCTGAGCTGCAGTCCAACCCTGTTACACTGTTTTAACTTGATTTCCAGTGTTGAATTATTACAGCCCAGATAACCCAAACTCCCAGTGGGATTTACTGCCTCTTCCCTGGCATCTGGGTCACAGATATGCTCAGTTAATTAACTTGCTGAATCCTCCTTATTTGTCTGCTGGATAATGGCCTGATTCATAATTTAAATAAGCAGCTGTGGAGATCTTTCCCTTGAACTATAAAAGGCAGGACACTGGCATTCCTTTCTCCTCAATCCAGAATTTAAATGTGTTTGGGGAAATGTTTTGATGGCATTCCTTGAAATGGAGGAGTCCTTTGTGTGCTGGTGTCCCCAGGGGCATCATCCCTGCCTGCTGCTCCCTGCTGTCCCCAGGGCAGCCCCTGGGAGCCCTGGGCAGTTGGATCCTTGCTCCCTGCTGTCCCCAGGGCAGCCCCTGGGAGCTCTGGGCAGTTGGATCCTGTGGGGATGGCCAGGGGGAGCTGCAATCCTGAGCCTTTCCCGAGGGCTGAGCCGTGGGGCAGATCCAGGCTCCCATCCTGGCTCTGGCCCCTCTGGCTGGTGCTGCTGCCCGGTGGGAGCCCTGGAGGCTGTGCCAGGCACCCAGAGGCACCAGCCCAGCCAAGGCTGGCTCACCCAGCACGCCAGGAGCTGTGCCAGCAGGCTGTGCCACCCAGGCCAGCTGGCTCCAGCTGGAATCCAGGGAAGAACACCATTCCCCCCATCCCACAGCATTCCAGGAGGCTGCAGGAGTCTGCTCCAGGAGGGGTTTAAGGCTTGGAATTATTCCTACCCCTTCCTGTGTCTCAGTTCCTCACCTGCATCTGGAAAAACCAAACCAAACCAGGGCTCCAAGGCTGGAGCAGGCTGGGATGTATTCCTTCTGAAAAAACCAAACCAAACCAGGGCTCCCAGGCTGGAGCAGGCTGGGATGTATTCCTTCTGAAAAAACCAAACCAAACCAGGGCTCCCAGGCTGGAGCAGGCTGGGATGTATTCCTTCTGAAAAAACCAAACCCAAACAGGGATGAAAGGCTGGAGCAGGCTGGGATGTATTCCTTCTGAAAAAACCAAACCAGGGCTCTGAGGCTGGAGCAGGCTGGGATGTATTCCTTCTGAAAAAACCAAACCAAACCAGGGCTCCCAGGCTGGAGCAGGCTGGGATGTATTCCTTCTGAAAAAACCAAACCAAACCAGGGCTCCCAGGCTGGAGCAGGCTGGGATGTATTCCTTCTGAAAAAACCAAACCAGGGCTCCCAGGCTGGAGCAGGCTGGGATGTATTCCTGCCAGCTCTGCTTTCCCTGTGCATCCCCACAGAGTTTTCCCCCGGGGCTCTGTGCCGTCCTTCCCTCTGTCGCTCTCTGCCGATGCTCCGAGGTGCTGACGTGTCCCCCTGTCCCCCTGTCCCCCTGTCCCCAGCTGGCTCGATACACCAGGGAGGGCTTCCTGCACCTGGGGGCGCTGGGCACCACCACGCTGCTGCCCGACACCCGCTGCCTGGTGGACACGGGCAAGAGCCGCTTCCCACAGCTGCTGGACTGTGACAAGGTCAAGAGCAGCCTCCACAAGCGCTGGAACTTCATCCAGGTGTGAATGGCCTCTGGGGCTGCCCCCGGGGGGCTCCTCTGCCTCCCAAACCCTGGGTGGGACACGGCCCGAGGGGATGGGGTGGGACAGAGGGGAAACGAACAGTGCTGTGGGACAGCAAATTCCAGGTCCTGGGGCAGAGGGAGGGATCAGGGCAGCTTTTCAAGACAATTTCTAATCAAAGTTTTCCTTTCTGGTAGCAGAAAGGTGGATCTGGTTATGTCTGGTCTGCCAGTGACTTCCAGATTCCTTTGTTTCTTGTGGATGAAGAGGGAAATTCATTCACACACTTTTGTCCCAAAGCAGGGTGTAAATAACACAGCTTTTACAGGAGTGTCCCACTTCCCAGCAGCTGTGGGATTTAAAGGTGTCCCTTGGGTGCTGTCAGGGACAATGGATGCTCATTCCTTTTATTTGGGGAATGATTTTATTGTTTGAATTGCATTCCCACCCAGCTGAGTGCCCCTTCCAGCAGTGCCCAGGGCTGATCCTGGTTTGCTTCATAGGCAATTAATCTCTTCCTTTTTCCATGTCTCCTCTGCCTGCAGAACGGAGCCATCCTCAACAAGGGCACGGGCCGGTGCCTGGAGGTGGAGAACAGGGGCATGGCTGGCATTGACCTGATCCTTCGCAGCTGCACGGGGCAGAGGTGGACAATTAAAAACATCATCAAGTAGAGGCTGAGAGAGTCAGGGGAGTCTGACTTGAGCTGCAGCTGACAGAGACTCATCCGCCAGGACTCCTTTGGAAAGGATGGAGTATCAGCCAGAGCTTTCTTCGTGCTCCTAGGAGAGGACCTGGGGGAGATGGGCATTTGTGGCTGTATTTTTCCCACCTGTGAGTCTCCCCCAGCTGATCCCAGCTGTGTGGAGCTGGCTCAGAACTGCTGTTCCCTCTGGCCAGCACTCCAGGAGCTGCCCCCTTCCCTGCTGCAGCGGCTGTCGTGAGCTGGGGCACTCTGGGAGCATTTACTGACAGGGAGTTTCTGCTTTCCCACACGACTCCAAGCTCTCCCAAAGGGCTGGGGAGGTTTGCACCACGACCCTGGACAGACCTGCCTGGCAACTGTGGAAACTGAGGAGCCTGGGAGAGGAAAAGGTTTCCAAGCCCCAAAGGAGCCGAGTTTGAAGGATGTGATGTTTTTCTGGGTCCTTGTTCCCTTTTGCCTTTCCTGCCCCTGCATCCAGCAGCCCCTTCTCTGAGTTTTGGAGAAGCAAAATGTCCCAGCAGCTCCCAGGGGTCTTTCCAACCCTTAATCACAGAAGCTACCCAAAAAACCTCAGTGAAGTAAACCCCCTGACCTCCCCTTGCCCCCCTCTCCACCATCCACGTGCTGCTGGCCAAGCCAGCCCCTCCCTCCATGGACACCCCAAAGGGTTCCCCTTGGGAACGACCTGAGATGTCTGCCTGTCCAGCAGGAATGTTCCCTGAGGCTTCAGCGCCCCTGTCCTGCCCGGTCAGGCCTGGCCAAGGTCCCCCAGAGTCACTGCAGCCCTTCCTGAGCTGTGGAAGGGATAGGGAGGGAGGCCAAGGCACCAACAGATGGCAGCTTGGCTGAAATTCTTGGCCCTGAAGTCACTTGAGGCTTGTTACTCTGCTGGAGGGATCTCACCTGATTTATTTTTGGCTCACAGTAATCCTGGCTACCAAATCTTGGCTACCAAATCCACCTGGGAGGCCTCTGCTTGGTGTGGCTGCCTGGGAAATGGAACCACGATCCTGCAGAATTGCTGTACGTGGATGGACACAGGCTTTGCTCAGCAGGGAGGAGAAACCAGCCCATCTCCTGTCCTTCTCCCAGAATAATCCTCTTTGTGGCTGCCCTCTGGCTAGGGTGCACTAAAATAGATTAATATATGAGATGTATGTGTAAATATGTTTCCCGAGCTGGGATGTGCACAGAGTCCTTTGCTGCAGAGCACTCATGCCTGTCTTCCATTTGCATCAGGATGAAGCTCCCTGGATGTTTAACGAGCTGAATTTCCAATGCCATGCAGCAGGTTTATAACTGATGTTTTAGTAATTTATTGAACAGAAGCAGATCTATTTCATTGTTCCTTCTACAGCAACGAGCATCACCTAGGACTGATTGTTCATTTAGGCTTTACAAGGCTCCCTTAACCACTGGGGCTGTCTCTGGTTTCTCCCCTGCCTTCCCTAATGAAGTAAAACCTCTTAGTTGTCCTGACTTGCAGAGTAGAGAGTCAATGTAGAATTTTGCTCTCTTTTTCGCTGTTGCATCATCTCCTGTGTAATAAATTTGAGCACTTCCAAACCTGATATGACCACAAGTCTGTGGATGCATGAGCCAGCTCCCCTTGCCTTTGTTGCTGCCTTCTAAGAGAAGCAATTTCCTGGTGCCTCCAGGAAACCCTGAGGGCTTTGAGACCCCCAGAGCTCTGGTCCAGCTGGTAAAATGCCCTTAAACTGAGCAAATATTGGAGGGGACAGCCTGTGTGGGTCAGGATAAACAACCAACAGCCCCTGGGTGTTGTCTGTGCTGTAATTCAGCCCAGCTCAAGCCCTGCCAGTGCCCAGGGTGGCAGCAGATGGCTTTTGTCACATCACAGTGGTGGGGTGAGGTGCCCCAGCCCCCAGTGCCCCGTCTGCTCCCGCAGCAGGGCTGGATGTGCTCTGTGGCTGCTCCCTGGCTCCTGGCTGTGCTGAGCCCCTGGGCAGGAGGGCCTGGCTCTGTCCCAGTCCCTGGCTCTGTCCCAGTCCCTGCCTGTCCCTGCTCCCTCTGGGATGGCCGCGTGTCCCTGGTGCCACCGCCATCCCCGTGCCAGGTGGCACAGGACGCCCGGGGCACGAGCATCCTGCTGCTGCTGAGCTCTGGGATCCTTTGGAATGTTCAGCCTCAGACCTGCCTTTCCTTCGTGCTCCAGGAGGAAAAACAACCCCAGCCTCAGCACAAGGAAGGGAAGGTGGGGACGAGCCCTGGGCTGCCTCAGCTGGGGCAGAGCCCCCGGGGAGGTGTTGGCCCCTTCTCCCTGCTCCAAACGGCTGGATACAGTCAGGAGCCAAATGAGGCTGAAAAGTGGGAGTTTCCTCTGCTGTTGTGTCCTGACTCCGTTTGTGACTGCAGGGTGACCCCGGGGCCGCACCCCCACCCCGGAGAAACCTGTCTGAGATCTGGGTCTCGTTGTTGCATCTCGCTTATCTCTAATCATCTGTTAATTGCTTGAAGAAGTGATCTCCAAGTGATTCTTATTAAATATCTGATTTGAGCCTTGCCTCTTGAGTGATTTTCAAAGGATTCTCTGCTGCTGAGGTACAGAGGCAGTCCTTCCTCTCCCTAACTCATTTAATAGAAAAGTGCTGCTGTTTTAATGAAACGTCCATTTTTAAAAGAAATGGAAATGAAGGCAAGATCAAGAGAGATGGTGGGCACAGATTAGCTCCCATTCCATCCATCCGTGCTGCTGCCACTCACCAGGATAACAGTTACACACCACGAGCTGGAAAGAGACGTGATGTGGTCAATAAAGCATCGTTTGCATTCCTGAGCCCAGGCTGGGTGGCCCTAAATGTTCCTGAATGTCACCTGGAGCTGGGGGCACTCCTTGAACCCATTCCCATTCCTGAGCCCAGGCTGGGTGGCCCTAAATGTTCCTGAATGTCACCTGGAGCTCGGGGCACTCCTTGAACCCATTCCCTCCATCCATGTTCTCCTGAATACCGTGTTGGTGCTTTCCTGGCTGGGAGGGAAGG
This sequence comes from Nicator chloris, assembly GCA_013400495.1. Taxonomy (NCBI): domain Eukaryota; kingdom Metazoa; phylum Chordata; class Aves; order Passeriformes; family Pycnonotidae; genus Nicator; species Nicator chloris. Next base: position 35,969 of record WAAE01001251.1, read on the forward strand.
GTCTCTGTGGGGGCACTGTGTGACCCAAGGGAGCAGCAGCTCCTCCCCTGGCTGGGGCACAGCAGGAGAGGGCAGCCAGGTGGGTGTCACCTGGGCAGGGGGCACGTCCAGCCCCTACTGGCCTTTGGGGCCACAGGGCTCTTGCAGGGTGGCACAGGATGGAAACCTGAGCCCTTGTGGGGAGCATTTGACACCCTCAGGGCTTTCCCAGAGGCAAGATCCATGTTGGAAAATGGCTCAATCTGCTTCAGAGCAGGTGGAATCATGGAATCCCAGAATGGTTTGGGTTCAAGGAACCTTAAAGCCCATCCAGTGCCTTCCACTGTCCCAGGCTGCTCCCAGCCCCAATGTCCAGCCTGGCCTTGGGCACTGCCAGGGATCCAGGGGCAGCCACAGCTGCTCTGGGCACCCTGTGCCAGGGCCTGCCCATCCTCACAGGGAACAATTCCTGCCCAAAATCCCACCTAAACCCATTCTCTGTCAGTCTGATCCCATTCCCCCTTGTCCTGTCACTCCATCCCCTGTCCAAAGTCTCTCTCCATGTTTTCTGCAGGCTCCCTTCAAGTCCTTCAAGGCCACACTGAGGTCGCCCCAAAGCTTCTCCTGTCCAGGCTGAACATTCCCAGCTCTCCCAGCCTTTCCTCCCAGCAGAGCTGCTCCATCCCTCTGCTCATCCTGGAGCCTCCTCTGGGCTCCTCCAGCAGCTCCAGGTGCTGCCTGTGCTGGCCCAGGGCTGGGGCAGCCCTGCAGGTGGGCTCTCACCTGAGCACAGGGACAGAATCCCAATCCCTGTGCTGGGATCAGCCCAGGGCTGGGCGTTCAGGGCTGGGCCATGTCCAGAGCCACCCACAGCAACCCCAGAGCCTTCTCCCAGGGCTGCTCCAGCTGCTCATCCCAGCCTGGATTGATCCCAGGGGCTGCCCCAACTTGAACTTGGCCTTGTTAAACCTCCTGAGATTCCCAAGGGCCACTTCTGGAGCTGTCCAGGTCCCTCTGGATGGCCCTGTCCTCCAGGGGTGTCACTGCACCCTCAGCTCGGTGTCACCTGCTGAGGGTGCTCTTGGTCCCTTGCTGTGTCATTGATGAAGATCTTTAAATCCCCAAAACTGACCCTGAGGACACCACTGATGTCCAGCAGGACTCTGAGCCATTGACCCTCTGGAGGCAACAAGGACTGTTCCTCTGCAGGAGCTTTGTGCTGTACCTTCCAGAAGGTTCTCTCCAAGCCCTCAAATGACGCTAAACTCTCATTTCAAAGCCAAAAGTTGAACTAATGGACTCCCAATGGCAAAGCCTCTGCTTGGGCACGGAGCACTTTGGGCACTGATCCAGTGCTCATGGCCATGGAGCTGAGCACCCCGGGGTGGAAGGAGGCACTGGGAACTCTGCAGCTCCTCTTCACGGATGGGAAGCCATCCTTGCTTGGGCTGGGACTGGGAAAAGCCTCTGTGGCCATCAGCAGTCTCAGCTGGATTTCCAAGGACATTGAGATGAAGGGTTGAGGCCTGTCCCCTTGCACTGCCAAACTTAAACAATCCTTTAAACATCAGAAAGACTTTGGGCCACTTTAGGGACAGAAATAAACCCTTCCAGCTGGGAAATGTGGGGGGCTGAGCTCATTTTACTGCAAGGCCAAGATCTGGTGGGGCTGCTGATCCTGAGTGTGGGGGGCAGGTGGTTCCTGGAATCATTGTTCTTATAAATCAAAAAATCCCCCAAATTTATGATGGCTTTAAGTCTTCCTGCAGGCAAGAGCCACACAACCCCCTGGAGCCAGGGGAGCTCCTCAGCTCTCTCAGGAGTTCAGGGAAGTCGGCACTGCTGGGTGGGAATCCCGGCTGTGCCTTTTGACAGCAACACAAAACACAACCAAATAAAAAAGCAGCAGAAAGGAGGAGCTTCAGAGCCCAGCCATGTCCAGCCATGCAGGAAATCCTGTCAGGAGCAGGTGGGTCCAGTGCCACATCCCAGAGGAGGAGTGTGACAAACACTGCCCATCTCAGCTGCTCCTCACCCCGGGAGCAGCTCAGGTGGGGATTGATAGCAGGGAAAGGCTCAGTTCCCATTTCCTGCTGTTTTTTCCCATTTCCTCCTGCAAACCCCAGCTGGGAATTTGGCCCTGGTGCTTTGGATCCCACTTGGAGCTGAGCTTAGGGCAGTCAGAAAGGAGCAACCTGGGGAGGGGCTCCAGGGGCTCCTGCAGTGCCAAATATTCCTTTTGAAGCTGTTTGGGAACAGCTATCACTATCTGGAGCAGCCATCCTGATCCTCTGTGTCAAGAGTTGTTCCTCCTACAGAAGGCAAAGAACAGGGAGAGAAATGGGATGACCCTGGGAGCTTTCCAGAGGAGGAATTCTTATTTCAGTCCCATCTGGTGGCTCGGAGGTGTGAGGGGTAAGAGCTCTCCAAATGTCTTTCCTGGCTGTTGTAATCCCAGGTTTTATTGTTATGGGCAAGAACCCAGGCAGGAATTAATTTGTGATTGTGCTCTTGGAAATCCCAGCCTGGGGGGAAATGATCCAGAGGGCCACAAGGGGCTGAGCTGAGCTGCACAACTGCACCCAGCACCAAACCAATGGCACCAGCTGGAATTCTGAGAGTGGAAGAGCCACCACAGGGATCCTTCCAGCCTCCCAAGCTCCCACGAGGAGCTGGGTTGTTCCCTGCAGGGTTCCCCACCACGGAAAAGGCGCCTGAAGCCTCATCCTTGAAAGCTGGCCCAGGAATGCAGCTCTAGGTGCCAAGAGGAGCCCAGGGAGCCTTGGCAGTGCAGGAGCTTCCCTGTGGAGATGCTGAGCTGGGAGAGCTGTGGTGGGCATGGCCTTGGCTGGCTCTGGAGAGCACCCAGCTGCTCCCAGCCACCCTCCATAGCACGGCACGGGGAGAAACCCACATGGAAAAGCTCCTGGGGTGGGAGAGGGCACTCAGCAGGCACCCTCATGGGCAGGATACTGATTTGGGGAACAATAATTTGATCAATTGCAATTACAGATGGTGTGGGTGGTGAGAAGCAACCTGAAATCCCAGTAGCCCTGTTGGCCAGGCTCACCTTCACTCAGTGCCAGCTCTGTCATTCCAGCAGTAGAGGTGGATGGGCTGGGGGTTGGTCCATCACACTTTGCCTGTGGATCCTTCCTCACACCTTCCCCCTGTGCCACCCTGGGGTCCCTCTCGTGGCATAAAGTCCTTCAGGAGCTGCTCCAGCATGGATTCCCCATGGGCCACAGCTCCTGAAAGAGCTCCAGGAGGGTTCTCCAGGGGCTGCAGCTTCCCCTGGGGCATCTCCCCCTGCTCCAGGGGTTGCCAGGGCTCTCTGCTGCTCTCTGGAGCTCCAGGGGCTGCAGAGGCCCAGCTGCTCCATGGAATCTCTGCCCCTGGAGCAGCTCCTGCCCTTCCCTTATCCCTGCTGGGCTGGTTCTCACCCAGGTCCCTCCCTCCTCTCTGCCACAGCAGCTGCACAGCGATTTTTACCCTTTCTGGGAGGTGTTACAGAGGTGGCAGCAGCTCCAGTGCTGGCCTTGGGGCTGGCATGGCTGGTGTGGAGCAGCTGGACCCCAAACTCACACTGGGACCCCACAGGGAGGAGGGAAAGGACAGGACAGCTCAGGCTGGGGAGGGAGGGAGGGATCGCTGTGGAGAGGAGGGATCATTATGGAAAGGAGGGATCATTATGGAAAGGAGGGATCACTGTGGAGAGGAGGGATCACTGTGGAAAGGAGGGATCACTGAGGAGAGGAGGGATCACTGAGGAGAGGAGGGGTCACTGAGGAGAGGAGGGATCACTGAGGAGAGGAGGGGGCACTGAGGAGAGGAGGGATCACTGAGGAGAGGAGGGATCACTGTGGAGAGGAGGGATCACTGAGGAGAGGAGGGATCACTGAGGAAAGGAGGGATCACTGTGGAGAGGAGGGATCACTGTGGAGAGGAGGGGTCACTGTGGAGAGGAGGGATCACTGAGGAGAGGAGGGATCACTGAGGAAAGGAGGGATCACTGTGGAGAGGAGGGATCACTGTGGAAAGGAGGGCTCCTTCTGCCATTTCTTGCAGCAGCTCAAAGCATCTCAGGATCTTCCCCCTCAGAGGGGTCTCTTGGGGCAGAGCTGTGGGGAGAGGATGGGAGGGGAGGGGACAGCTCCAGCCAGGGCTCTGCTGTCCCCTGCTCCCTCTGCCCCCTCCCGTGCCGTCCCCACCCCCGGCGCTGTGCTGGGAGTGCAGAGGTAGCACAGGAGCCGTGGATGCCCCGGGTCACCCCCGTGCTCAGCTTTGCCCCTTGCCCAGTGTCAGCTCCCAGGGACCTTCACTCCCTTTGTGTTTCCACTTTGGTGCTATTTTTGTTCCACTTTCCCTTTGTCTTCAGTGTTGTCAAGACTCAGTTTTGTGTCTTGGGCTGCCTCACATCCCCTCTTTGTTCTCTGCAGGAGTTTGCTCCATCCCTGTCCCCTCTTGCTCCTTTATTCTCTGTGTGCTTTCCTTTGTTTGCTCCTTTTCCTTTGTTATTCCTTTTGATTGCTTATTTCCACTTCAGATTTTTTTTTCATTCTCTCTCATTCTTTCCTGTTTCATTTCTCTTCTTCTTTTCCTCTTGCTTTGTTTTCCACTTACTCTTGTTCTCTCTCTTTGTGTGTGTTTGGATTCCTCACCTCCTGCTTTCCTCCCCGAGTTCTCATTTTGGGTGGGAAACCAGCCTGTGTTTCTTTCCTTAAATTTTAATCAGAGTGCCTAAAATCCAAATCCTTTTTTCCTCTCTTTTTATTGCTAAGGAGACATCAGCTCAGCTCGTGACAGCAGCTGGTGCCCATCCTGCTGCAGTGCTGGAAGGTGGGGATGCTGTGGCCCAAGCCGTGGATTTTCCAGATTCCAAGACCTCCCTGCCATGGGTCGGTGCAGACAATGAGTGAATCCTGGTTTCAAGCAGCAGGAACCCCTGGTGCTGGGGACAGGTCTCTCTAAGGTGGTGGGATGAGCCTGGGAGGGTCTGGATCACTCATGGAGATCCAGGGGGAAAGGCATCAGATGGGACAAAGTGGATCTCAGGAACCTGGATTTGCTACAAGCTGGGATTGTCTCTTTTTCTAATAGGGGAAAAAAAAACCAAACAAACCCAAATCCTCAACTGGTCTTTATGCTGCCCTTGTTGAGCTGAATGAGAGCAGAAGAAATGCCTGCCAAGGTGCCCTGGGGTGGTGGGACTTCCAGGAGAAGACCAGGACATGTGGGGCAGGAAGAGGGGAATCAAGAGGGGCCAGATTTGGTGAGATGAGCACTGGGCTGCTCCCTCTGGATGGGATGGGTCTGGCTTTGGCCAGAGGAAGGTGCCTGACCCAGCACAGGGAACTGGGAAGGGTCAGCCCTGCCATGGCCACCAGTGCCAGCAGGGGCAGGGATGGGGCAGCTGCTCTGTCCCCAGGGTGGCCAAACACAGCCCTTCCCGGGGGATTTTCATCCCATCTTGTCCTGAACGGCTTCCCCAGGCACCCCTGTCCTCCCTGGCAGAAATGGAGTTTGTGGTTCCAGGCTGAATTTTCGTGCTGGAACGGCAAAGCTGAGCCTTTCTCCCTTCCCCAGCCCCGACAGGGAGGAGGAGGGATTCTTTCCTTCTGTTCTTATTTCCTGTGTTGTGTTTCTTCTGATCCAGAAAAGATCAAGTTCTGTGTTTCCCAGTCCCAAACCAGCAGAACCCTCTGGTCATCATGGAATCCCAGAGTGGTTTGGGCTGGAAGGGACCTCAAAGCCCACCCAGTGCCACCCCTGCCATGGCAGGGACACCTCCCACTGTCCCAGGCTGCTCCAAGCCCCATCCAGCCTGGCCTTGGACAATTCCAGGGATCCAGGGGCAGCCACAGCTGCTCTGGGAAATCCATTCCAGCCCCTCACCACCGTCACAGGGAGGAATTTCATTCCAACACGTGTGAAATGAATCCACCGGAGCCAGGAATCTGCCACGTTTGGTGCAGAGGCTTCACCCATCCCAAATCCTCGCCGGGACGAGACAGAAGGGCCGGTCCAGCTGCCGAAGCTGTGACCCGGGGGGCTGACAAGAGCTCGGCCCCGCTATAAATCATGACTGCCATTAATTATGGGCCCCCTATAAATCATGAGTGCCATTAATTGCCGGCAATCCGCGGAGCGAGGTCGCGCTCTCCCATTCACTTCCCCGCTCGGATAATTTCCTTGACCTGCTGTGTTTAAGTGGAGCAGCTCCTGCTGAGCTGCTTTGTTGCAGTTGATAGCGAGATAATTACAATGCCATCAGCGGTTAAACTGTTTCAATAGCGCCGGGCCCTCTCCTCAGGCCTGTGATGGATATCTAACAGATTCATCAGCCGCTATCTCTCGGCTGCGGGGCGCGCAGTGAGCGCTGACACCAGCGGCCGAGGCAAAACACGATTTTCCCGAGATGCGCGTTCCCAAAGCAGAATGTGAGGAGAAACATGGTTTTCCTGAGATGTGCGTTCCCAAAGCAGAATGTGAGGAGGAACACGGTTTTCCCGAGATGCACATTCCCAAAGCAGAATGTGAGGAGAAACATGGTTTTCCTGAGATGTGCGTTCCCAAAGCAGAATGTGAGGAGGAACACGGTTTTCCCGAGATGCACATTCCCAAAGCAGAATGTGAGGAGAAACACGGTTTTCCCGAGATGCGCGTTCCCAAAGCAGAATGTGAGGAGGAACACGGTTTTCCCGAGATGCGCGTTCCCAAAGCAGAATGTGAGGAGAAGCGCGGTTTTCCCGAGATGCGCATTCCAAAGGCAGAATGTGAGGAGGAACACGGTTTTCCCGAGATGCGCATTCCAAAGGCAGAATGTGAGGAGGAACACGGTTTTCCCGAGATGCGCGTTCCCAAAGCAGAATGTGAGGAGGAACACGGTTTTCCCGAGATGCGCGTTCCCAAAGCAGAATGTGAGGAGGAACACGGTTTTCCTGAGATGCGCGTTCCAAAGGCAGACTGTGAGCAGCGGGCTGGGGGCTGGATGTGGAGCTGGACCTGCGGCTCGGGGAGCGCCTCCGAGCCGGGAACGCAGCCTGGAATCTTCCCGCAGCCCTCCCCCATCCCCGTCAGCACCCATTGCCTTTCCCAGGGGTGCAGCGGCGGCAGAGAAGGGGGATTCGCCCCTCGGTCTGGCAGGAATTACGGAACAGTCGGAGTTGCAGGGTGAGGAGGGGAAAATGCTGCCTAAAATGTTCCTTTAGTATTTGATAGCCTATGGAACGAGGGGCTCATAGTGCTCCAAACCTCCCTGGGAAGAGGTAGGAAGTAAAACTTACTTATTACCCAAGCCTTTAAGCCTTGAGACCTTGGGATCAATCAGCTGCTTTTCATGTTTTACGGAGGGATTTCCCCCACCCCACAAGTTCGTGTGGGAAATTATGGAGAGTAATCCACTGCCCTGTTTCTCTCTGATTTTGCTGTTGAACTGCACTGGGACATATCCAGGGAAAAATGCTGCTCCTGTTCCTTGAGGGGACCCAGCCATGGCCAGGGCTCTGGAGCCAAAACTCCTCCGGCTCCCATCCTGTGCAAGAGGGATGAAGTTTTCCTGGAATCACAGAATGTCCTGGAAAGAACCCCCAGGGATCACCCAGTCCAGCTCCTGTCCCTGCCCAGACACCCCAACAAGCCCACCCTGGGCATCCCTGGGAGCTCCTGGAGCTCTGGCAGCCTCAGGCCATGCCCATTCCCTGGGGAGCCTTTTCCATGGATAAGTGGGATCTTAACCTGTGTAACTGCATCCTAGAATGTCTCATTCAATACCTGGACTCGTGTGAGACTCTGAAGAGCATGGGAAAGGTGTGATTGTGTTCTGGAGGATTTTATTTTCGTGGCTGTGCTGTGGTGGGAGCACCCGTGGTTCTGTTGGGTTTGGTTTAATTATTGTTATTTGTGTGTAAACACACTGAGAGCTTGTTGGAACCACTGGGCTGGAAAACTGCCTGGGAGGCTCCTGCTCCTCTCTGCAGTGTTTAAAATGTTCATGACTGTTATTTCCCAGCTTCCCTGCCTGCCTCAGCTCCAGGTGTTTATCAGGACAGACCCCTTGTGCCCTGAGTCGGGCAGGTGCTCCTGGGCTGGGAGTGATGGAGCTGCAGCACCTGAGGGGAGGGATGGAGGCTGGGAAGGGTGTTTGGGAATGGTCCTGGAGCAGGGCAGAGCTGGTCCTGCTCCAAGGAGGTGCCTGTGGGCAATGTGTTCACCTCTGCCCCTTCCCATCCTGGAGCCCCTGGAGAGCCAGGGAGGAGCGTGGCTGCTCTATTCCTTGCTGGATTTGGGGTTTTCCGCTTGCCCTGGATCCCCTTGAGCCACGGGGATCTCTAAATGCCTGCTGTGCATCATATTCCCATCACAGCCCTTGCCTCTGCCAGACTCTCACCTGGCAGGTGCCACAGGGCACTGTTGTCATCACAAAGCCACTCCCTGTCCCCTCTGCCTGAGGCTCCTGTCCCCAGCCCTGCCCATTGTCCTGTGTCCCCAGAGCTGTTTCCCCTCGCAGGTGGCCCCGGGCAGGTGCTGGTGGCCCTTGGCCAGGGACTCTGGTGCCTGTGTCCCCCATGTCCCAGGACAGTGCTCAGAGCACTCCCATCTCTGTTGGAGGGAAACACTGAGGTGCTGGCAGGTAGAAAATAAATCAGTTTAAAACAACACAACCTCCCCCAAACCGGTCAGAAACCCCAAGTGCAGGAGTGGCCTGGAAGAGGATGGGTGACCTTGCTGGGGACATCACCAGAGCAGAGGAAGCAGGAGGGCAGCAGGGGTGACCCGTGGTGGGGGGTGACCATGCCCAGGGCCCTGGGAGAGCTCCGGAGAGCAGGGAAATCGGGAAAGGTGGGAGTGCGGTGGGTTTGGTGCAGGGGTGGCACCGGCAGGATGTGTCTGGCTGGAGCCACGTCCCCGTCTGTGGGGTGATGCTCTCCAGAGCAGGATCTGAACCCCACGGGGCTCACGGGGTGAAGCATTTCCTGCACAGAGGGTGAACCTGTGGGGTGGGATTTGGGATTTACGGACGGGGGGCACCGGGGGCCTGCCCAGGCTGGGCTGTGCTGGCCGGGGATGAGGCACAGGGAAGGGAGAGGGGAAGGGAAAGGAAAAGGAAAAGCTGCTCCCCCAGTGCCACCTTGTGCCTGAAAACCAAACAGCCAGGCGGGTCTGCAGGGCTGCCAAAGGGGGGTGACAAAGTCCAGGACGTCCCTACAGGGCTGGCAAATCCCCAATGGGGCCAGAAATGGCTTTGGGATGAGGCTGTGAAGGGCTCCCCGCAGGGCAGGCCCTGCTCAGAGCGTGGCTCGAGGTGAAGTTTTACCTGGGCAGGCTGAGCCCGGCCTTCCCTCAAGGTTCAGAAATGCTTTCTATTCACCCAGCTGGAGAGGGGCACACAGGGGGAGGCTGTGCCCAGGCACCCTCACGGTGCAGCTCCTGCAACCTGTGCCCCACAGGGAACAATTCCCTCCCAACATCCGATTCAAATCGCTCCTTTTTTAGTTTAGATCTGTCCCCCTCTGTCCTGTCAGTATCTGCCCATGTAAAAAGTCCCTTTCCCTCTGTTTGATGAAGCCCCTTTAGGCCCTGAAGGGGCTCTGAGGTGTCTCTGGGCCTTGCCCTCTCCTGGTGAGCACCCCCAGCTCTCCCAGCCTGGCTCCAGAGCAGGCTCGGAGCATCCTCATGGCCTCCTCGGGACTTGCTCCAACAGCTCCATGTCCTGGCTGTCAAAGTCTGCACTAACAGAGGAGGAGGAAAGCCTGACCTCTGGAGGACTCAGTGCTGGGACACGAGGGACAGGGGAGGGCCAAGAGGCAGGGCTGGAAGTGTCCAGAGAAAACAGGAATCTGGGGCAGCCAGAGATGACCCAGTGCTGTGCAAGCAGCAAAAGCATCAGCACCTGGAGTTCCTGGGTCTTGAGAGGCTTGGGCTTTTCCAACACAGAAATCCTGTGAACTCCCAGACCTCCACCTGAACTGCTTGGCAACCCTTTATTGGAGACATCTCTGCGCACCACAAGTGACAGGGAGGAAACGGGGAAAAAAAAGGGGGAAAGGGAACCCAGGAGGAGGAACAAGAAGGGAAGGAATATAAATCTGCCCTTTGGAAAGAGCACCTGGGGCAACAGGCCTGGAATTCCCAAAGCAGACACCTCTGGAGCACCCAGAGGGATGATCCTGTCCTATGGCTCAGGGACAAACCCCAGGAAAAGCTGGATTTCCTCTGCAGCTCATGCCAGAGCCCTGCTCACAGTGTGGGGGACGGGACGGGACGGGACGGGACGGGATGGGATGGGATGGGGATGGGGATGGGGATGGAGCAGCTGCATCCCTGTGCTAAGGGTTGATTTCACAGCTCAAGAAGCCTCTGGCCACTTCCATAACCCCCACAAAAGTGAGGGTCCTTGGGTTGTCCTTAGTGCTGGAGCACAAATAGCCCAGGTGTGGCAAGGGGAGGCTGTGGTGGCACCCTGGCTGTGTCACCAGGCTTTTCCCTGTGCCTCGGGTTCCCTCCCTGCTCTTTGGTGCAGGATGNGGGGATGGGGATGGGGATGGGGATGGGGATGGGGATGGGGATGGGATTCTCCCAAGGAAAGCCCAGATTCCCGGGAGCAGAGTGGTCCCAAAACCTCTGGGAGAGGCACAGCAGGCAATCCATGGTGTGTTAATTATCCAAGCCTTGGGAATGAGGCAGGGGGAGATGGGAGTGAGGCTGGGCCGGGGCTGGACCATCCAGCTCCTGGCCCTGAATGGCAGGGAGGGGTCTTGGAGCTGCTTAAAGGACTTGCAGGGCTGCTGCAGAGGGGCTTTGCTTTCAGCAGCACCTCCCCATGCTGGGACCCCCTTGGGGCCAGGGTGGGCAATTCCAGGGGCAAGGGAAGTGGAATCCCCAACCTGAGTTGTCCTGGGCTCCTGGAGGTGCAGAGCAGGAGCATCCATTTGGAAAAAAAAACTTTTAAATCACATTGGAATTTTTGATAGCAACAAAGTCCTTGTAGATCACAGAATAACCAGCGTGGGAAGGGACCACAGGGATCATCCATCCAGCTCCTGGCCCTGCCCAGACACCCCAACAAGCCCACCCTGGGCATCCCTGGGAGCTCCTGGAGCTCTGGCAGCCTCAGGGCTGTGCCCATTCCCTGGGGAGCCTGGGCAGTGCCCAGCACCCTCTGGGGGAAGAGCCTTTCCCTGAGCAGCCCCTTCCCGGGCCTGACCACCCTTTCCAGGAAGAAATTCCTCCTGATGCCTGTGGTGAGCACCTGCCCCACCTGAGGGCTCAGGCCTGATCTCCCCCACAACACTCCAGCCTCAGGAGCTGGGAGCTGCAGGAGGAGTGGTGGAACAGCCCCCACTCACTGACAGCTCTAGTCTTCCTCACTGGATTTTTTCCCCATTGAAAAAAGCCTCAAATTAAACATCCAGCAGAGCCAGATTTACGGGGCTGGAGGGTTGAAACACCAACAAGCAGCACAAAGAATTCCAGCTGTGCACAACCACAGGCTCTGCTGCACCAGGGAGGCTCCTGCAAGGAAACACCATCACAATCCAGTTCCCAAGGATTTCATGGTGACCCCCAAGGATGGCACGGCTGGCCTGGCACCTCTTCAGCTTCCAGGGTTGTGCATTGGTGCTGTAAAACCAGGAGTCATCCACCGGCTCCCCTGGAACCTGCAGGGACCTCACCTGGCACAGGTGGCTGTCTGCAGATTCCCAAGGGCAGGGGCAGCTGCTGCTGGCTGGGAATATCTTCTCTCCTGGTTTCTGATCCCACGGTTTCTTTGGAGGAGCCGTTCATCCAGCCGGGAGCTCTCCTGCCCTTCCCAAATACACGTGTTTTTACTTCCCACCACGAGAGGTCCCCAGGAACCGAAGGAAAAAATAATTCCAGTAGGAAAATGCTTCCAGGAGCAAGGCTGGAAACACCCGGGGCTGGAGCTGAGGAGGAAAGGTCTCGTCCTCTCACAGATGAGATTTCCAACACGTCCCTGCCTGCTTGGGTTTAGATCCTTGGGGTGAGATCCCCAAATTCCCCAGCAGGTGTGGGAAAGCTGAGGTGTTCCCAGCACCATCTGGGAACTCTGCAAGGGAAGAGCCAAACTAGGGGAAAACCAAATTTTTCAGGAACGGGATCCACCAAGGCAGCTGTGGTGAGGCTGCTCCTCCTCAGTGGTCAGGCTGTATCCAGTGCCTGGGATCAAAGGTCCAAATTTCAGCTTTTTCCCCTCCCCCAGCCAAGGAGGGCTCATTCTGTGCCCACTGCCCCCTTAGCAGGATAAACACATTCCTGTTAGCACATTCCTGATAAACACATTCTTGTTAACACATTCCTGATAAACACATTCCTGCTAACACACAGTCCTGGAATGGTTTGGGTTGGGAGGGACCTCAAATCCCACCCAGTGCCACCCCTGCCATGGCAGGGACACCTCCCACTGTCCCAGGCTGCTCCCAGCCCCAATGTCCAACCTGGTCTTGGGCACTGCCAGGGATCCAGGGGCAGCCACAGCTGCTCTGGGCACCCTGTGCCAGGGCCTGCCCACCCTGCCAGGGAACAATTCCTGCCCCAAATCCCATCCAGCCCTGCCCTGTGGCAGTGGGAAGCCACTCCCTGTGTCCTGTCCCTCCATCCCTTGTCCCCAGTCCCTCTCCAGCTCTCCTGGAGCCCCTTTAGACCCTGGAAGGGGCTCTGAGGTCTCCAAAACCTTTTCATCTCTGTCCTGAGCACCCCCAGCTCTCCCAGCCTGGCTCCAGAGGTGCTCCAGCTCCTGGAGCATCTCCGTGGCTCCTCTGGATTCATTCCAACAGAACCACATCTTTCTTGTGCTGGGGGCAGTTGTTGCTTTCTTTCCTCCAGAAACTGAAGAGCACTGAAGAAAATTTTCCTCACATCCAGCCCCAACCTGCCCTGGTGCAAATGGCATCTGAGAAGGTCCCTCTGTGCCAAGGGCTGTGGATGGGTCACCTGGTCCTTCCCCTGGCATCTCCACACTCCCTTGGCTCCCAAAGGTCCTGGCTTGTGAGTCTAAAGCAGAAACTCGAGATTTGTGCTGATCTTTGAGTTTAGGAACTCTTTAGAGAGGGTGTGTGGCAGCAAAGGTTGTTCCAGACCTTTCTAATCAATACTTGAGCAGTTGAAAGAATTGCTTTAAAAGGCCTGGAGGGACAGAGCTTAGTCCATGTAAACACTGGTATTGTCCTACCTGATCCTCATTAATCCACTGGGACACCTCAGACCTGGCTGCTGTGGTTTGTGCTGAGGCACTGGGGGCAGCAGTGGCATTTGAACCTCACCATGGCCTTGGGAGGTGGCCAGGAGTGCACTGCAGCATTTCCCTGCCCCTTGTCCTTCCCTCTTCCCCTTCTCTGGGCTTCTCCTGGGCTTCCTGGGTCCCTGGTGTCCAGGCTATGGGAACCACCTGCCCTCTTTGCTCTCTCAGTGTCTGTCACAGCAAGAGCAGACTGAGCTGGGTGCTGCCCCTGGGAATTCAGCCCAGCTCTCCTGGGCTGGACAGGGTGCTGGCCACTCCTGACACGGTGATTCTGTGGACATGGATGCCATCATTAGCAGGAAAACTCTGTCCTCAGCTCCTGAGGGGCAGGAGGCCCTTTGAGGGAGGGATTTTCACTTTCAGGCCCCACAGATCTCTGCCAATCCCTGCTGGATTGTGGGATCCAAGCGGAGCTGTGGGAGTGCTCAGCCATGGAAGGTCTTGGTGCAGGGAGGGGTCACAGCCTGAGGACAAGGAGGGGACAGAGACAGAGCTGGACTTAGGTGGTGGTTGTTACAGAAGAGCCCAGATCTGGACTGGATTCCTGAAGGAAAACACAAACTGACTCCAGGGAGACCTTCCAGTGCTGAAAGGGGCTCCAGGAGAGCTGCAGAGGGACTGGGGACAGGGATGGAGGGACAGGACACAGGGAATGGCTCCCCACTGCCACAGGGCAGGGCTGGATGGGATTTGGGGCAGGAATTGTTCCCTGGGAGGGTGGGCAGGCCCTGGCACAGGGTGCCCAGAGCAGCTGTGGCTGCCCCTGGATCCCTGGCAGTGCCCAAGGCCAGGCTGGACACTGGGGCTGGGAGCAGCCTGGGACAGTGGGAGGTGTCCCTGCCATGGCAGGGGTGGGATGGGATCATCCTTATGGTCCCTTCCACCCCAAACCATGCCTCAATTCCGTGACAGCCCCTTCTGAGGGAATGTGGGAGGGAATCTGAGGGAATCTTTTCCTATGGACAAGGCCTGTCCAGCTCCATGGGATTTCTTCCAGCCCCGGGCTCCTGCAGGGCTGAGGCAGCTCTTCCATGGAGGGCAGCACTGAATGGCCCAGGAAAGCTGAGATTATCCTGCACCTTGCATTGCCAGCCTGCTATGGTCCCAGGGGCCCAGAAGGAATCCCAGGGATTGGCTGTTTGGAGGACAAGGTGGGAATAAATGGCACAAAAGGGATGTTTTTGCCTAAAGGTGCCATTTCTTTGTGCTGCAATCAGAGAAGAGCACAGCTACAGCAGGAATTGTGTGTTCTGGGGTGTCCCAGAGCCTCTAGGGGAGCCCCCATCCTTTTTCCAGTGATCCTGCTCACTTCAGACATCCTGGGTCTCTTTTCTCACCGTGCCTTGGCCATTTCCCAAGGCAGCAAAGGATGCAGGCAGTGATCATTTCTGAGAGAGCAGCTCCCAGGGCTGTGATGAAAGCTGGAGCTCTGCGCTGTTGTTGGTGTGATATCAGCCCACACAAAGGGCTCTTCTCCCTGCCCAGCCTGCAATTGGAATCACTCAGCCATTGCATGTAAAGCCCTGGCTTTGACAGGCCTGCCCAGAAAGGCTCACACTTTATTTGATTAAATAAAGGCACACAGATTATTGTCAGCAGTGCCGTGGGAGTGCAGTGAACCTGCTCTGGACTCAGCCCTGACTGCACAGCCAGAGCTCCACACAGAGGGGCATCTCCTCTTACCACTAGATGTCATAAACTGGTTTTCCTCCTCATTTTCAGAACGTGCTTTCCCTGCTTTCAGCTGCTCCATCACTTGATGAAGGCAGTCACGTTGATAATCCCTGAATAAACTCCTCTTTTTTGGCTTTTGGGCATTTTTTTCCCTCTCAGTCATGCTTAGCTTCACGCTTTTTTCACCACCTCGCACACACGTGCCAGCACATTCTTGCTGCCATGCTGCAAATGCCACACTGTGGCACGTCTGCTGCAAGCTCAGAGCTCTTTTGGGCTTTGATTTGCATTTTTAACTTTCAGCTGCTCCAGCATCCTCCCTGAAAGTGGTGGTGACATTCCTGTTCTGTTGCTGAGCAGAAAAAAATGGTGAGGTTTAGCTTTTCTCAGTTAAGTCCAGCTCAGAGCTCGTTGTTTGTCCTGAGCCTGGGAAGGTAAAACCAAACTCAGCCCAGCCCTCCCAGAGGAGGCAGCATTTTGTCCAGAGGTGGTGACTCCTAGCAGGGGCATTGGGAAATGGCCCAACAAGCCCCTCTGCTCTGGAGCCAGGCTGGGAGAGCTGGGGGTGCTCCCCTGGAGAGGAGAAGGCTCCAGGGACCGCTCAGAGCCCCTTCAGGGCCTAAAGGGGCTCCAGGAGAGCTGGAGAGGGGCTGGGGACAAGGGATGGAGGGACAGGACACAGGGAATGGCTTCCCACTGCCAGAGGGCAGGGCTAGATGGGATTTTGGGCAGGAATTGTTCCCTGGCAGGGTGGGCAGGCCCTGGCACAGGGTGCCCAGAGCAGCTGTGGCTGCCCCTGGATCCCTGGCAGTGCCCAAGGCCAGGCTGGACATTGGGGCTGGGAGCAGCCTGGGACAGTGGGAGGTGTCCCTGCCCATGGCAGGGGTGGCACTGCAGGGGCTCTGAGGTCCAAGCAATCCAAAACATTCCAGGATTCTCTAAGTGTCCCAGCTTTTCCAGAGCTGGAGGAGCTGTGCTGGCCAAGCAGGACAAACCATCAATTCCCACACTTCACCCTGGTTTGATTTGAGGGCAGGCACTGTCAAACCCCTGCTCTGAGCTGTGCAGCCCTGTCAGATAGACAAGACTCCACCTGGGTGGTGCCAGAGCCCTGGATTGTCTCTGGGAGATCTCCAGATCCCTGATGGAAAAGCACATATTTGTATGTGAGGTGAGCTTTGCTTTGTGAGGGGTTGGCCCTGCACACCCGGGAGAGATCAGACACTCCTGAAGGCCCAATTACAGACCCAAGACAAATGCTGAGCTAAAAAAATAAGGGCTAGCAAACCTCCTCCTGTTCTTTCATCTGTGATGTTTCCTCAGAACTGCTTTATTTCCCTAAGGAAAGAGAACTGGGGAATGTAACAGGAGGAAAAGAAAAGGCAAATGAAGTCATGCTTCAGAGCAAGCAGGCTGTGAGGATCTGAAATGCAACCTTTGTCCTTCCAGAACATCCATCTTGCAGGCCAGAGCACTGAGAAGCTTTAGGAATGTCTGCCAGCCTGAACAGGTCTCTCTTCACCCCCACAGTTTCAGGGAGAGCCTGGGGACGTGGCCTCTCTAAGCTTTCTGCTGTTCCCAGATGTTGCTTCAGGTGGGGAGAGCGCAGAAAGGGCTGGATCACACTGACATTGCCTCATAAAATCATGGAATCAGGAAGGCTGGAAAAGACCTCAGACTGCCTCAGGTCCAGCTGTGAACCCAGCACTGCCAAAGCCACCCCTAATCCATGTCCCCAACGTGTTCCTGGCCTCGGTGTGGCAGGGGACAGAGGGAAACCAGCTGTGGTCGGAGGGATTTGCATCCTGCAGCAGCTCCAGGGGCTGGGCTGTCCCTGCCCTCTCCCCCATTCCCAGGGCTGGTTTGGGGCAGGGCTCTGGGGACAGCCTGGCCCCACTTGTGGGATTTCAGTTTTGGAGTGGTAACCAAGAAGGAAATGTCATTTTAGGGAGATAGTTCTGGAATGGATGGAGACGAATGAATTGAGGAGCTGAAGGTTGCTCTGAATGTTGCTCCAATGTTTCTGTGGATGGATGTGGAAAGGAGGGGAGGAAATGTCCCCACTAAACCTCAGAGAGACCTTCAGGAGGTGTGGGGCAGGGCTGCTGGTTTGACCTGGCTGCCAAGTCCATTAGCAGCCTCATTCCAGGAGGCAGCTGCAGGAGGCAGGACTGGCTCTCATGGATGGGATGGATTTCTTGGAGCTAATTTCCGAAGATAAACACAATTATCAGAACTGTTCATTACCCATGAATTATCTCCACGGAGTGTGGCTCCCCAGGATGGAAGATCTGCTCTGTCAGAAGTCTCAGAAATACCAAAATATCCCAAACAAGCCCACAAACTCAGAACAACAAGGGAAGCAAACCTGCCATAATTAGGTCCCAAGGGATGCCTATTCCCAGCTCGATGGAGAAATTAAGTCAATACAATGGAATGGTTAAATATTGACTGAGCTGTAATATTTAATCAAGAAGGATTCATACTGCTCCTCTTTCAAAAGAGCTTGAGCTGCTTGTTTTATTGGCTTTTTAATCAATGCTTTAATTATATCGGTGCTCTAATTTCATAATAAGCTTACATTAATTAAGGCAGCTCTTCTATATGCAGAGAGTAATAGGAAAACCAAACCAAATAAGAGGAATGTGATGTTCTCCTGCTCCAGAAGAGACGGAGACTGTGCTGTTTACACTCGTTTACTCTTGCAAAGGGAAATGATACCAGGAATTTGTGGGACTCAGAGTGACCAGGAATTCTTTATTTATGCTTAGGTCAGCTCTGCCTGTGATTCAGTGAAAGACTTGCAGAAATAAGAACTTGGCTCAACGTGGTTTGTATCATGATGTGCATCAGATTTCTGGGGGAAAAAAAGTGTGTGGATATAATGAAAGATAAATGGGGATCCCCCCCAAAATGGGCCTTGGAATCTTCTGGTGGATGTCAGCTCTACCAGAGGGATGAGGATGAGTGGAGAGGACTGAGCAGTTTGTTAAACAGGGATGTTTCTCCTGGTGCTTGGGGCACTCACAGGTTCACACAGGCTGGGCAGTACCGTTGAGTTTTCCCAGCATTTTTCCCTTCAGATGGGGAGGAGTGGATGTGTGCAGTTTGGATGCTTCACCTGAGCTTGTTATCCTGGATCAGCAGAGTGTAGGGCACTGCCTGGATGAACAACCCATTAAACTGCTGATTAACACAGCTGATTAGCACTGCCACTGTCAAAAACCAGTGACTGCTCCAGGGTAACCATGGTTAGATAAAAACCTGGAAGGAAAGACGTTTAGTGCCATGGTTGGAATAAATCCAGGATGGGCTCACCACACCTCAGTGGCACTGGGGACACCTCAGGGCCTGTGGTGGCCTGCAAGGTGCTCATGGCTGGACACTTCTCCTGCAGCCTAATTCCTGCTGCAAATGCCAGTGGAAAAGCAATTCCTCATCTGTTTTTCTAGAGGCAGCAGGCAGACAGATTCCTCCTGCTGAGCAGTGGCTCAGGAAGGCAGCAGAGTGCTCCTGGTTTGGATTAGGACAGAGTGGGAGCAGCCAGCCCTGCTCCTGAGCCTACCTCAGCATGCCAGGGAAGGAGTGATTCCCTGGGATACAGAGAGCAGCACTGTCTCAGCCAGAGGCATTAAAACCTTGTGGTGAGATCATGTCTTGGACCAGGCCGTGTTTGGAATGCCAGGAGGATGCTGTTATCCCAGGATTTCTTTGCCATGCAATCAGGCCTTTGCAAAGCTGCAGCCTCTCGATACAAAGGATTTTCCTTAATGAGGTCACTGTGGCTGGAAGGGCTCCTCTGTCCCCGGGGTCACAGTGACTTTAATAATGCATTATTTCACACTTAGACATGATGCAGACGCAGGAGGATTTGTGTAGCCAGTGAGATAAGGTGTCCCAAAAGCATTAAAAAGATGTCTGTGACTGTATAAATAAGTTAGTGGGAACTGGAAAGGGATGTGTTGACCTGGCAGCTTTTTGGAGCTGCTCTCAGCTGATGTTGCCACAGCTGGTGATTGTCATCCTCTGTCAGCGTGAGGAGGCTGTGAGCTGGAAAGGGAAACTGTTTGCCTTGTGGGGATGCTTCATCGATTTTTATTAACCCTGGGTTTTAGCCCTACCTGCTGCTGCAGGCTCAGCTCTGAACAACAGAATCGTTGTTCTCCAACAATTCAATCACAAATCTTCCTGGTCAAACCCAGTGAAAGGGGTAAGAGTAGAAACAGCACTGAGCTCCCTCTGCCAGGGGTGCGAAGGATGTCTCCATCAGTTATTGTGAGGGCATCAGCATGTCAGTGTCTCCTAAGCTAAGATGAAAAAGAATGAAATGGTAATCCTCCTTTGGAAGGGTGGCAGTGGTGGAATTGCAGCAGTAACAAACACAGTGAAGGGATTTCTGCTACCCCCTGGTGTGGGGTTCGTGCCCCAGCACTCAGCACTGGCACGGGCTGCAGGGACAGCAGGACCTGCTGGGGCAATTCAGAGCTGCCCCCACTGGGACGTGTCCCCAGGATGGCACAGAGGCCAGAGCACAGCCAGCCTCACCAAGCAAAGCCCGTCATCCCCACCCTTCTGCCTGGACAGGGCCCCCAGGGGCTCCCTTGAACCTTGGTCAAACATGACCTGAGGAGCAGGACCCACGGACACTGTGCTCGTGGAGATCCCCTCCTGTGAGACTGCCTTCAGAAACCACAGCTACGTCCTTGTGGGGATCTTCTGCACTTCCTTCCTCCTGCTGCCCTCAGCACTCCCAGCTGCAGCCCCACGTTCCTGCTGGAGCTCTCCCTGCTGACATGCTGACAGCTGCTCTTCTGGAGGGGACAGCAGAGCCCGAGGAGCAGGATGGGGCCTGAGGAAGGGCCCAGCCCTGCCAGAGCTGCGGGACAAGAAGGAGTTGGGCTCCTCAGGACATGCAGGGCTCAGCCGGGCTCATCTGCTCCAAGTGTGCACAGCTCTGGAGAGGGACAAGTGCCTGCAACTGCCCCAAAGCAGGAGCACAGAGCAATGGGGCAGCCTTGGATAAACGAGCAGTGGAACCAGAGCCCAGCAGGGCATCACCTCCAGTGCAAAATGTCCCCAAATCCGGTGCAAAATGTCCCCATCTCTGGTGCAAAATGTCCCCAGCTCTGGGGCAGCCGAGCAGCCGGGACCCTCTGCCCCATCGCCGACTCGGACACCCCCAGAGCCAGCAGTTACTCAACAGCAGCACTGAGTGGGAACTACAGACAAAACTATAGACAAAACTATCAACTGAACTGTCCAGAGAACTATAGACAAAACCATCCCCAGAACTATCCCCAGAACCACCCCCAGAGCCCAGCTCCCAGAGGGCCAGGAGGCTCCCAGAAAGGGAGGGCAGGCAGTGTCCAGGGGAAATGGGAGTCTCTGTCCCAAGCTCCTGACATGGTTTGACCCTGGCTGGATGCCAGGCACCCATGACATCCACTCTTTCACCCTCCCCTGCTACATGTGGACAGAGTAGAGAAAATTTACTGAATAGTTCATGAGTTGAGATAAGGACCAGGAGAAAATACTCCAAGGGCAAAGCAGGTTCAACTTAGAGATACAAAGTGAATCTATTATGAACAAAATCAGAGCAGGATAATGAGAAATAAAATATGCCCTTAAAACCACCTGTCTTGGGTTGCAATATGTAACCAAAATGTGTATTCTATTCTCATCAGTTGAAACAGGCTGGAGAGATGTTTTTCTCTGTCTTTTGGGGGAAGGAGTGGGTGCCTTTTGTTAATGGGCCAACTGATAACAACCAGGTGGGCAGTGTTGCCTTATCTCTCCCACCACCCTGCCTTGGGGAGAGATCATCTGTGAATGGGCCATTAGGGCTCACTGCACCACTGGTAGAATTAAATCATCCCATTGTGAGATGCTCCATCCAGCGTGGGGATGCCAAGCATTTCTACCTGCATAAAACCCCCATATTCAGAATAACATGGGGCTGGTTTTCTCTCCAGAAACTCATGAACTATTCAGGACCTGACTGAGGATCTGTTCAGGTCAGCTGATGTGCTCCTCTAAAAGCCATCTCAGGTCATTGAAAGCACTGTCCCCCCTCTTCTTTGTCCTGTGAGCTGCTGTTGGAGCTCTCCCCAGAGTTGAGGGGGCTCCCCCTAGCACAGCTGAGACTCTTCCCCAAAGCTGCTGGAGCTCTCCACAGCACTGCTGGAGCTCTCCACAGCACTGCTGGAGCTCTCTCCAGAGCTGCTGAAGCTCTGACATCTGCTCTCCCAAGCTCTGCTGCTCCTCTCTGGCCCACAGCTCCTTTTCCTGAGGCAAAACCACAGCCCCAGGACAAGGATCAGCACTCCAGCCCAGAACATCCCCTGCTGCGGGGCAGCCCAGGGTGGGGCTCCCCAGGCCCCGAATCTCTGCCCCAGGGTCTCCTGCTCCAGCTCCTGCAGCAGCTGAGCCATCTGCCGGTTCAGGAATTGCTCCCACTGCTCCATCTGCTCTCGGGTGGCCTCACCCAGCCCGTCCCCAGCTGGCTGCAGGACTGGAGGAGGCCTGGCACACACCAGAATGGCAGAGCTGTGGACGTGGCCTGTGGGACGAGCAACACAGAGGGCTGGGTGGGGCTGGGCTGGAGGGAGCCGGCGCTGGGGGATCAGGGATGGGAGCTGCAGGGATGTGGGGCAGCAATCAGAGGGCCCAGGCAGCCAGCAGGGGACAAGGCCTGTCCCACTGCCCCAGCAGCAGCCACGGACCCCGACCCAGGTGTTCCCAAGAGGGGCCAGGCCTGGGAGCAGGGGAGAACCCAGGTGTGCCCTCGCTGCCTGCCCAGGCTGCTCAGGGACAGCGGGACCTGCTGGGGCCCTTTGGAGCAGCCCCCATTGTGGCACGTCTGGAGGGTAGCACAGGGGGCAGGGCACATCACAGGCTGCTGTGTGAGAGGACCCTGACTCCAAAGAGCCATTTCCCAGGGGTGATGGGCACGTTGGGGTGGTGGTATCCCAGTGGTCAACTCCCAGTGACAACAGAGCAATGCCCCCTCAGTGCCCACCGTGTCCAGGTGTGCAGTGCCAAGGCCCTGTGCAGGGGCTGGGATGAGCAGAATCTTCATTGATTCCCTGGAGAACACTCAGAGTCTCGTGTGTGGACATGGACACACACCTGAGGTGTCTCTTGCTTGGCCCTGCCCAGCCAGAGCTCCCACAGCCCCCTGGCATGCCTGGCATGGCCTGGCAATGCAGAGGGAAGCAGAGGGAAAATCATCTCTGCAGCCACAGGGTGTTCAGCAGCTGCTGTGCCAGGGGCCACTGAGAGGGGGCCACTGGAGCTGCTGTCAGAGGCTGCTGGGCAGGGGTTTCCCTGTCCCTCCTGAGTCCCCCACACGCCCATGGTATGGGGTCAGGTGGGTGCCATCAGCTCCCAACAGACCTGGCTGCTCAAGGGCAGGTCCCTGGTGCTGGAAGCCCAAACCTTCAGCACTGCCTGCACAGCCAGACACTCCCCTGTTGAGTTCCCCTGCCCCTTGCCAAACCCTGAGCCCTGTGTTTGGGAGCTCACAGGAGAACAGGACGTGTCTCCTGGGCCTTCCAGCACCTCTCCCTTTGGATGGCTGGGATTTGCCCTGTCACAGCACCAGCAGCCCCTGTGTCACAGCGGGAGGGGACAATGACCCCTGGGGCACTCCTCACATCCTCCCAGTGCCATCCCACATGTGAGCTCCTGCTGGGCACCAGAGTCTCTGGAGAAATCACCTGGATGGCAACCAGGAGCTCCTGGGAGAGGATCCCCAAATGCTGATCCCTGAGGGGCTTTCTGGGGCCCTGGTTCTGACAGGGGGAGGTGCCTCAGCTTTGCCTTTGGCCTTTGCTGCTGCTCTTTTCAGAGGTGCTGTAGTACAGCAGGGCTGCTAAAGGAGATGATGTGCAACTGGAGGTTCCTTCCCATTCCGTGATCACCTGAAATTGGTTTGTCTTCTCCAGCTTCTCCATAAAGGAGTCTTTACTCATGGACATTGACTCTGATTCATCTGAAAATGCTGCTCTAATTGCAATTATGAACTGAACTCCAGCTTCCTGCCTGACATCTCCTGAATGGTTTAAGCAGTTTGTCATGCCAACACTGAACCCAAGAAATGCCAATACTTTGTAGCACCCCTGATGTATCACATCTTTCTCTGACCCTATTACTGAGACCAGCACAAGCAAATCCATGTCCTCAATGTTTTTCAGTTTTATCCCAGTCTTGTCCCTGTCATTTCTTCCCTTCTGCCCTCTGAACTGATGCTTGGTTTTCCTCCTTATAGGGGACAATAATTTTAAAATACTTGAAGGTTAATTTCTCCAAGAGGGAATGAATGCTGTGATCGCTGCGATGTGAATAGGACAGGAGTTAATTGATTTTAAACATCCTCTCTGAAATGGAGTATAAGAAATAATAAATATCCCAAGCAGAATGTTGTGGATCTTTGGGATTAAAGTATGGGTTATGCACTTTCAAATAGATTTAATTTTGGCAGGTCTGCGTGGACAGGTCCTAAGCTGGAGCCTGTTCCTGGTGCTTGGAGATTTCTCTCGCCATAAGAAGCAATCCCCATTTTCAGTGTTTTTCAGGCTTTCAGGTTCTCTCTGGTTCAGAGTGAGAGAAGACACTAAAATTGGCACCAGCACAGTGGGAGCTCACACAATGTGGCAGGAAACAACGTCCCCTCTCCCTCAGATCCCAGGGCTTTGGTCACTGGGTCCTTCACGCGTCTTCTGGCTCCGTCTGTTCGCAGCACTTCCAGGCTCCTGCTTGTGCTCAAAAAGGCTCCCCTAGAAACGGTGAGGAAAAATGCTGTATCCTGGGCTCTGTGACACTGCTGTGTCCTGGCATCCTGACAATGAACCACCTTGGGGGTGTGATTGCCACTCCTGACCACTGAACTCGGGAAACCAGTTGTCCCTCCCCAGAGCAAGGCTTGGTTTCAGCCCAAGGTCACCAGAGCCATCCTGAGTGAGGCAGGAGAAACCCACAGGTTTTCCAGACACCTCCCACGTGCAGCATGCTCTGAGCTGGTCCCATCCCTCCTGCACCACGGAGGTCCCTGCTGCTCCCCAGGCACAGACAGTGACAGGGACATGGTGCCAGCCCAGGGGGCTCTGCATGATAATTCAGATTTAGAAATGAGGCTCTGTCCCCTCGTACGGGGGGGAGAAGATGAAGAAGTCTCTTCTTAATGAGAGCCGGGGTGTTGGAAGGATTCATCGCTCGTGGTCTGTCTGATAACTGCATGGCAAGGGCTCGTGGAGGCCTCAGGGCACTGCCAGGAACCTGAGGAGGCATTTCTGTGCCAAAAGACAGACACTGGGACAGGCTGATCACCTGGTCACCTCAGAGACGTGGTTGATGCCCCAAGCCAGGCAATGCTTAGGAAGAATTTGGAAATTGCCCTTGAAAACCTGCTTTAACTTTTGGTCAGCCTTTAAGTGGTCAGAGCTGGACTGATCATGATCATTGCAGGTCATTTCAGCTGAAATAAACAGAACTGTTCTGTTCTGCTCTGCTCTGCTCTGCTCTGCTCTGCTCTGCTCTGCTCTGNATTCTCTGTCTGAAACCACCTCTCTGCAAGCTTAATTTCAACAGTCTGCAGATGCCAAAGCTGCAGGTGCCAGCCTGGAAGCTCCACAGCTCCATGTGTGGGACATGCCAGGCCAGAGATGAGCTCCCCAAAGGCCAGTGGGAAGGATGCTCTTGCTATTCCATTCACATTTCTCACTGAAGATGCAGATTAGTTTAATTTCTATTTAATCAGCCTCTGCAAACAGCAATCACTTGAGATTTTTCCTGCCTCACATGCAGTGATTACCTTTCTTACACCAGCACTGCTCGTACCAGGCTGGGGGCTCTCAGCCCCTCCAGGTGACATCTTCCACTTCAAGGAGGTTCTGGTGCTTTGCTGTGAAACACTCCGTGAGCTGGAACTTGTTGGATCTGGAGGTGGCTTGGTGGCATCCTGTTCTCCTTGGGGCTGAGGTGCCTCTGGGGTCTCTGCTCAGCCCCTGGAGCAGTGTCAGGAGTGGAGACATCAGTGGAGCCTTGCCCACGTCACCCCTCACAACAGGGGGTGACCCCAACTGCAGAGAGACCCCAGTGCTGGGTGTGTGCAGCACCCCCAGTGCTGCTGTTTGCAGTCTTTGTGCTTTGCCCCACAGTTTGTGTGTGAGATCAGCTGCTGCTGTCCCAGCTGTGATGGCAGGGCACAGGGAGCAGCTCCCCACTGCCAGAGGGCAGGGCCAGCTGGGAAATGGGGAAGGAATGGTTCCCCATGAGGGTGTGAGACCCGAAGCTGTGGCTGCCCCTGGATCCCTGGCAGTGCCCAAGGCCGGGCTGGATGGGGCTGGGAGCAGCCTGGGACAGTGGGAGGTGTCCCTGCCATGGCAGGGGTGGCACTGGGTGGGATTTAAGGTCCTTTCCAGGGCAGGCCACTCTGGGATTCTGCAATCTTTGATGTCTCAAAACCAACCATGTGGGTCTCCTTCCTGCACCTGCTGGGGGTTTGCCCAGAGTCCCCAGTGCAGACAGACCTCCCTGGCAGGTCCAGCTCGATGACTCCAGCACAACAGAGGCTCAGAACTGATGGGCTGGAGGCAGAGCCCTGAATTTTTTGTGAAAGAGAAAGAAGAAATATTTTTTTTTTTTAGAGAAAGAAGAGCTCGAGCTTTTGCACAACTTTATCTCCCAGAAAACTCCCAGAGTTTTGTCCCTTTGTGTTTATAATTTTAGCTCAGACCTAGAGGCATTTTGCCTCCAACAAAGGGATGATATTTTTCTTGCCCTATGGGTGGGGGACACTGCTCCTTCAATAAAAAACTGCTCCTTCTGAGGCCCTGAGCAGTCTAAGGATGCTGACAATTGGCTTTCCTACACCACCAGCATCCTGCTACAGGCTGTGGGCCATGTGCTGACACTTGGATTTAATTCCTGTCTGCAGTGACACTCCTGTGATCATCTCAGCTGTCTGCCATTGCTTGGGCAGTCATTTCTGACAGCTTGTTCCAAAGCAGGTCATCATGGGCAAGGGGAAATTCAGGAAGTAATTAGGGTTTAAAGAGATTTATTGCAGTGTGCCAGGCGTGGCATCCTCAGCCTGATACTGCCACTTCCAGTGGATTTATCATCTTCCCTTTTGGGGAGGTGATGCTGGAGCAGGGCCTTTCTGCCTGGGAATGGTATTAGAGAAAAATAAAACATCTTTCAGCCATCCCTTACTGCTCTGTGCCCAAATCCCTGTATACCTGGCAGTTCCTTGATTGTATCTCCTTTTTTTCTTCCCCCTTATCCCCTCCAAATTTCCCCGAGCCTTAGCAGCTGGCTGGAAGCTGGAATGAAATCGTCCCAGCTCCTACATAGACAGCCTCATTTCTGAGGGAAGACCAAGGATGGAAATTTCTGCTTCACAAAGCTGCAAAAAAGTAGAAGTCAGTAGATGTGCAGCATTCAGTAGGCCTGGTGCTACAGCAGAGATCAACATCTGCTGTAATTACTTTCTTTAGAACTACACAATTGTCCTGATAATTTTGGTAGGGAGAAGAACAAATGGGAAAAGATCTGGAAGATAGTCTTGCTGAATTTTTTAATTAAAATGTTTTTGATTTGTGGAGGAACACTGAAAGAAGCAATTAAAACAAGATGATATTGGTCTATACTTACCAGGGAGAGCCTTGCCAGGATTAACTGCCTCGGCCCAAATAAATTGCTGCCTCTGGATCTGCATTAGCAAATACTTCCTAGAGATGTTAATGGGGAGAGAGCGAGAATGGAGTGGGTGAGATCATAGCAACAAAGGCAGCCTGCAGGGTCACAGAATCACAGAAGGGTTCGGGTTGAAGGGAGCATAAAGCCCAGACAGTGCCACCCCTTCCATGGCAGGGACACCTCCCACTGTCCCAGCTGCTCCCAGCCCCAATGTCCAGCCTGGCCTTGGGCACTGCCAGGGATCCAGGGGCAGCCACAGCTGCTCTGGGCACCCTGTGCCAGGGCCTGCCCACCCTGCCAGGGAACAATTCCTGACCAATATCCCACCTAAGCCCATTCTCTGTCAGTCTGATCCCATTCCCTGTGTCCTGGCACTCCAACCCCTTGTCCAAAGTCTCTCTCCATGTTTTCTGCAGGCTCCCTTCAAGTCCTGCAAGGCCACACTGAGGTCACCCCAAAGCTTCTCCTGTCCAGGCTGAACATTCCCAGCTGTCCCAGCCTTTCCTCCCAGCAGAGCTGCTCCATCCCTCTGCTCATCCTGGAGCCTCCTCTGGGCTCCTCCAGCAGCTCCAGGTGCTGCCTGTGCTGGCCCAGGGCTGGGGCAGCCCTGCAGGTGGGCTCTCACCTGAGCACAGGGACAGAATCCCAATCCCTGTCCTGCTGCCCATGCTGGGATCAGCCCAGGGCTGGGGAGGTCTCTGGGTCAGCCTGGACCTGCCTGGGGGAAGTGTGGG
Organism: Nicator chloris; assembly: GCA_013400495.1. NCBI lineage: Eukaryota > Metazoa > Chordata > Aves > Passeriformes > Pycnonotidae > Nicator > Nicator chloris. Next base: position 63,317 of record WAAE01001251.1, read on the forward strand.
GTCAAACCAAGACACTGCTGCAGGTTTGAGCTTGGGGAGCCCAGCCATGGCCAGAGGGGCCGTGCCCAAATTTCACCCAGGGTAAGAAAAGGTTTATTTCTTTTCTTCAGGACTTGCATTTCAGTAATTAAATTCCAGGCCTTGGCCAGACTCCATTTAAACAAAGCAAGGAACCAGGGTGTGAAGGGCTGTGCTGTGTGATGACCTAACCCAAATCCTGCAAAGTTCTGGGAGTGTTTCCACTGCCTCCTTGGGAGCTGGATTAGACCTGCACCATCACTCCTGCCCAGTGCTCGTGCCTGGCCCCACAGCCCCCAAAACCCCTGATGGGGCACAGCTGAAGGATGGGGCTTTTGGTTGGTGTTTTCACCTGCATTTCTCCATTAATGGACAGTATTAAATTAACCATTCAAGTCTCCATTAATGGAGAGTATTAAAATGACAGGAGATAAACAGGCTTTGGTGGAGCTGGGACAATGGTTGCATTTGTGGGATGGTTCTGGAGAGATAAAGCAGTTTCTTCTCAGGCCATTTGTGGGGTGCTTTTTCTTTTTTAATGCTGCTTTTCTGCTGTGGTCGGGGTGATTTCCTGGTGGTGTCACACTGAGCCATGCTCACCTCCAAGGGCTGCTGGGCAGAGGATCTGTAGGAGCAGCAAGTTTTAATTTCTGGACAGCTCTGGTGGCTGAAACCCAAGGTACAGGCCTGGCTTTTCACTGAGGGCACTGAACACACTGACCTGCATGAGAACAGCTTGCAGTCTGGGGTGCAGGTTTCTCCTTCCAGCCTTTGGAATTGAGATTCCTCCAATTGCTCATTCTTCCTATGGTAAATAAACAGGAATTCCTGGAGGACATTGGATTCATTCCTGGAATAAATCCAGGCTCATTCCTGAGCCATCCATTGGAACACTCTCCAATGACATGAGAGGTCAATGAGAGTGTGCAGTGCCTTTTTTCATACTTTACAGATTTGGTAAACTGGGTTTTTTTGGTGTTTCCTGCACTGCTTGCTGTCCAGTGGCACTCCCTGCCTGGATTGCAGGAACTGCATGGAATTGCTCAGACCCAGCCTGGCACAGGATCCCAGAATGGTTTAGGCTGGAAAGGACCTTAAAGCCCATCTCATTTCGTGGGCAGGGACACCTTCCTCCATCCCAGGTTGCTCCAAGCCCACCCAGCCCTGTCCTGAGTGGCTTGGCCCCCCTGGGGGAAGCTCATTTGCCAACATCCACTGTTCCCTTTTCAAACTGAATTTAGGCACTGGTGCCAGGAGTTGTGGTGTCAGTCATTAACCTCACTGTCACCTTCTCCAGCTGGATGTGCTGGGCTGGCTCCTGTGGAAGAAGGGCTCCAGGGAAGTGAGGAGATCTGGACTTGCTGAGGGACCAAGGGCTCTCCAGGACGCCTGGGTGCTGTTAATCCTCACAGAGCAGCTCTCAGGCCTTGGCAGTACCAGAGTCAGGATTAAAGCTGCGCTCAACATCCTCCTCCCAGCAGCAACAGTGCCCCAAGCTCACCTGAGCTCAGGGATCAGCCTCTAGCTCTCTGGGAGTGATAAAAAAGGGCTGTTTAAGCAAGTGCTGACCTTTCTCTCTGTGATCTGGCCAGTTGTGGCTTTGCCTTCCAGAGGAGAAGTTCAATCCCTCCCTTTGGCTTCCCGTGCATCTGGAATTGCTGATCCCATTTCTCCAGCCAGGAGCTCCTTCTGTAGTAACAGGCTTTTAAATATGTAAATCTATTTTCAAAGCAAAATAACCTCCCCCAAATGTTCATGTATCTCTCAGAAGGAATAAAGGAATAGTTTATGCAAATCTTGCTGTTGCTCTTGTACTCGGGCATGAATAAATATCAATGTTTCAAAAGAGGAAAAAAAAGCTTCATCAAAAGAAAAAAAACTTTATTGCATAAATAATGATAAAATTAAAATATTTTTATACAGATTATATATTTACAGTAGAGTTTGGTTAGAGGGAACAGCTGATACATATGGCATTCAGTTTTCCTTTATACACTCCTTTATACACTCAGATAACTTGCAATAACATAGGATTTATTTCAGTTGCATGCCCAGTTAATTTATATTAATATTTACAGTATTCTGTACAAAAGTTTTTTGTTTGATTTTATTTTACTATTACGCTGCTGACTTAGTGAATTTTTGTCTTTAATTAAAAAGCCATGTCTTTCGTTGACGAGCCAAAAAAACCCGGTGAGTTTACAAATGAACCGTGAATGGCCAGAAAACATGAGATGGTGACAAAAGGGAGACACAGGGATTAGTGGGGAACTTCCTAGAGACAAATCGGGAGGCAATGATTCCTCAGACCCTCCTATGGATTAAATGGCAACAGGCTGGGTCCTGGGCTAATTCCACTTGAAGCCAATTAACTCTAATGAGTTATTTCTGATCCACCCTGGGGCCCACCAGTAACCTGCTCTCCCTTCCTCCCCCAGCCCAGGTAAATCTGATGGAACAGGAGCTGGAAGAGCTTTGTCTGCTCTGAAGGGATGCTCAGGAATGTGACCTCATCCTTGGGCTGCTGCTTCCTGTGGGAATAGAGGCAGGAACTGGGGGATTGATGTCAACAACATCACCTGCGCCTGTGGAATTGCCCCCAGGAGGGACAGGACGTGCCCAAGTGCTGGTGGCACCAGACGGGGGCTCCTGGAGCCACCTCAGACCTTCCCAAGGTCTCCTGGTTGGCTGATGGAGACACAGGACCAGCTGGGAAAGGGAAGCTGGAACATGGATCTTACCTAAAGCAGGGCAAATCCAGCTGCTGGATTGGGATGCTGGCAGACACAGGCCAGGAACAGCTGGGGAAATAATTGGGTGGAAAATGGCCATTTCATTTAGCAATGGTTTTCAAGGCTGCAAAGTATTTTGGTCTGTCTTGACAGAAAATAAAAACCCCTTTGTGGTACTTTCATCATCATATTGTCAAGTACTGAGCTCTAGATCCAGGGGATTTTTTTTTCTCCTTTCTCCTTCTTCTGGGGCTGCAATTATTTCATAGTGAAGATGCCAAATTACAGCAGTTTTCCAGACTTTTGCCACTGGAACGGTGTAAGTGGAGCACACTTCCAATTAAAATGGTGTTAGATTTTCTGCCCACCTTGCTCTTTGTGAAGCTTCTGCACTTCCTAGAGCTGCCTAAAATGTCCTTCTTGAACTGGAGAAATACATACCCTGTCCTGACAAACAGCCAACAACAGAAAGAGATGGAAACGTTGTGAAACTTTTCTTTTTCTGCATTAAGTTCCTGGGAAAGGAACAAGTTTTAAGTGATGCCATGGAAATGTAATTGCAGTGTCAGAGCACAGAGGAGTAAAAGAATAGATTGAAACCCAGCAAGTTCTGTACATCTTCATCAGTGGAATGGAAGCGTGATTCAGAGCCAAGAAAAAAGACACTTCATCAGATTCTCATTTTAGAAGATTTGGTTTTCCTTCTTTCAAACGCTCATCCGTACAGCAGGAACTAAATCATGGGTTACAGGGGTGGGTAAAAGAAGGGACTTCATTCTTAGAGATTTTAATGTAATTCCTCCCACTGCTTCTCCCCTCGCTGATCCAGGGCTGATGGGGGCTGTGCTCCTGTCACCTCGGCGTGGTGACAGCCCTGGCAGCTCCCAGCACGTGCAGGGGATGAGTTTTCCATGGGAAAAGCTGAGTCCCCTCCTTCTCCCAGGGCCCTGGCTGAGAATGGAGCCCCTCCCAGGAGATGTTTCGCTCTTCTGCAGCAGGCAGGAGGGTGCAGAGTGGGGGTTTGGGACAACATATTCCTGTGCTTCAGTGGAAGAAAGGACCAGTGGGTACTTGGCTCATCCAAACAGATTTCAGCTATCTAGAGTGGCAGCCTTGGAGATGTGTTCTACACATCCTTGGCTTGCTTTCCTTGCTTCCTGCCCGAGTTCTGGATTTAAAACCCCTCTTTGCTTGGCCCAACTTTAAAAGAATGGTATCCAAGCTGCTGGAATTAAAGCAACCAACATCCAGCCTCCCAGTGCACACGTCCAGCAGGTGAAACCTCTGGATAACCGGGATGGAATCTCTCAAATGAACTGGATTACACCCAGATATTCAGCTCTGGCTCACCAGGGAGCAGGGACAGGAGCTGGAGGTCCTCCTCCCTCCCACCCTCCCTCCCACCCTGGACCTGGGGTCTGTGATCAGTGTCCCAGGTGCTGGCAGTGACTGGGGATATGGGGGTGCCCATCAAGCAGGAAGGAGAATTATTTTGTGAACTCGCTTTAATTCCCTATCGCCTCCCACAGCATGAGGACCACAGTCCTACCAAAGCCAAGCCTTCCTAATTTAAATCTTTCAATTGTGTTGACGTTGCTTCTGATTGGAAATTCCTCCTCAGTGGTGCACTTGTGGAGGGACCAGGCTCCCATGGGTGGCACTGGAGGTGAAACACCTCCCAGGTGTCACTGGCTGTGAGCAGGACCTGGCTCTCCAGGGCCACCAGCACCCCCATCATGGAATATCCTGACTTGGAAGGGACCCACAAGGACCTCAAGTCCAGCTCCTGGCTGTGCACAGGACAAAGCCACTGCACCTGTGCTGCCTGGACACTCCCCAGCTGTGGTTTCCTCATGGCTGCCCTGAAGGAATGGCTTTGGCTCTGACAGGTGAGCATTGTTCTTCAGCAGAAGGAACCAGAATTCACTTCCCCACAGTCTCTAAATTATTTCAGCATTGGTGAGGCTGCTGTTCCTTGTGCTGGCTTTTCCAAGAGCAGGGAATCAGGACCACTGCTGAAGCCAGTGGTTGAAGCCAAGGTCAGTGGTGACCAGAGGTGCAGCCTTGCAGGAGCAGGAGCCCAAATCCTTCCCACCAGAGCTCCATCCCCCCATAGAGAACCTTCCCAAAATGTCCTCAGCAAGCCCAGGACAGGCAGTGCTCAGGCTGAGTGGATTTCACTCCCCCCTGAGTTAAACCAAAGCCTCTCTTGGGCTGAAATCATCATGTCCCTCTCAAAGCCTTCCCTGCACATCAATCTCTTTAATTGCACACAGTTTTTTGTGGCCAAGCCAACAGAGTTGCTCACGAATTCCTAATAATTTCCTAATCCACGAAAAGCCCCTGTCCCAGTGCTGGGAGTTGTTTGCCTATCCCTGGAAGTCTGGGATTGTGTGTGCTCTGCCATGGTGGCACCCATGTCACGAACAGCCAGGGTTGCCATGGCAATCTCCTGTTCCTCCAGAACTGCAGGGCTGAAAGACACTTCAATCCTCCTGGAACTGGCAAGAGCAGAAGTTTAGAGCTTTTTCTGACAGCTCTGCTGCAGTCTGGGTATTTTTTAAAGTATGTTAATTAGCACTTAAATAGGGTTTTTTTCCCTTAAAGTATGGGATGTGGGGTTTTTATTTTTATGTCTTTGATTCTTCTGCTTTCTCCCCCCTCAGCTTTTGCCATCAGGTTCCAATCAGAATTTTACTGCTCTATTTTTACCTCCTGCCTGTAAAAGCAGCAAAAAGCCCTATTTTCCCCTTCTTGTGTAGAAGAGGGAAAAAAAAAAAAAAAAAAAAGGAGATAAATGGATGTTACATAAATGGAGCCACGGAGGGAGGTAGGAGATATCCAGTGCTCCTGGATGAGAAGTTTGTGGGGAAGGAAAGGATGGAATAGCTTGGCCTGGTCCATCCTGCATTGCCAGGAGTCACTGATTAAAGAAGGGATCTCTTCACAATGCCTGCAGATGGAGGAAGGCTGCTCTAGGAAGGGAAAGGAGACCTCTGGCAAGACATGACCCTGATTCATAATGGAAAAGTGAGGTTCCCTACAGAAAAATCACACCCCAAAGCCCCCAAAATCCTGTACCCAGTAAAATCAGTGGGGAGTTGTGCAATGAACTCTACTGACACCAGGCTATGGCTTTTACCAATATATTCATTATAGGTTTGGTTTACAAATGGAGCTGTGAGGGGAAGGGTTGGGCTGGAGAATGGCTGTATTTACAAGAGTTTATGGAGCATGCAGGAGGGAATTCTGGAGCCTTCCAGAAAGCTTCAAGGAACACAGACAATCATTATCCATGAGGTGCTGCTGGGCCTGGAGTCTGCTGGGGGTTTGTGGCCCATGGGTGAGGAAATGTGGGGAAAGGCCTGGTTTGGGGTTGTGGGATTGGGCTCAGTGCAGGCACCGCTCTGCCCCGTGCTCCCCCCATCCCTCCCCTCCACCTCCATCTGCCCACACCCTCCAGCACAATCCCACGGACAAAATGAGTATTCCTCGGTGGCAAGGAACATTTAGACTTTTTTTTCCCACAGCTGCCACCTTTCCACAGACCCCTGAGACCTAAAAGTGGGGATGAGTTTCCTTTAGATGATCTCCAGTCTCGTTATGTGCAATGCCCAGCACAGAAAATGTGTCCGAGCTCCCCAGCATTGAGAATCCCACACCAGAATATCCCACAGATATTCTGCTGCTGCCCTGTAGCAAATGGAAATCTCTCAATCTTCTGGGAGACAGAATCATTTTTTTTTAATGGTACATTTTGCAGCTCATCTCTACGGGTCACAGCAGAAGAGAAATGCAGGAGTTGTGTGTTTGGGAAAGGCAGAAAAAAACAACTCAGTGCTGTGGAAAAGGTGTTGTCTTTGGGATGGAGGGGACACCAGGAAAATGGCAGAAAAAGGTGGAGGTGGGAGACTGAGACACCTAAAAATGACTTGAGTTTAAAGGGGTGGTGGGAGACAGGACAATGAGCAGCAGATTTTTAAATTAGGCTGCTAAAAATACAGGTAAACGTTGTCACTCAGACTGGTAGAAAAGAAAGAGCTGCGATGAGTGTGGGGAATGGATCCAGTGTAAGTCAATGGCTGCAGTGTGGGATGGGGGAGGCTGGGGCTGTGCAACCCCCAGGAGAGCCATGCTGCCCCTCCTGTGACACAGGGAACAGTTACCTCCCCTTCCAGGAGCAACATCTCAGGGTGCCTGGGTGTGCCTGGAGCTCTCCCAGCACAGCCACCCCACTCCAACACCCAAGTGCCTCCATGGAACTCCCTTGGAGCACTCCATGATCACCAGCTGGGAAACCCCTCCCAGGAGGGCAGGAGGTCACCTCTGTCCTGGTGTGGCACCCAGGGGCACAGTTCATCCAAAGGGAAATGCACGGGTTTGTGTCAAGTTTCAAAGGAAAAACACCTTCCCAAGTGATCCTGGCTCCTTGTACTCCCGTGTGGTGTCCCTGCTCTGCATCAGTCCATCTTCTCCCTGCTGCTCCTTGAAGCGTATTCCAGGAAAACCACCCAACGCTCCCCGGATCTGGAAGTCTGATACCCTTCAAACACACGGGGGTGGGCTCAGGGTTGGTTCCTTCTTCTCCTGCTGTGCTTGGCTTTTCCGACGGCCCCCTTTGGAGCCTGCCCATGGGATGGGGGTGGCAGGATGCATCCTGGGCGGGAATGGAGAAGTTGGCTGGTCAAATCCACACTTTACCATGTGGGTGAAAATAAAACCTCCCCCACAGGATGATGTCTGCAATGGAGGTTTCACTGCAGATCATAACCAGGCCACATCAAATGGAATAAATTAAAACTGTGCAGGCAAGGAGAGGGGAGGAAAGCTCGGGAAGAGCTTCCCTCAGGATTCTCACCTGGGAAAAAAAATCTTGAAGATCAATAAAGAAGAAGGGTAAAACTACTGAAGAGGAAATGTTGAATATGCAGAGAGGCCCGAGGAGAGGGAGGTTTAGCTGGCGCTGGTGGTGGCAGAGTCCCTTGGAAGACTTTGCACAAGTTCAGCAATGCCCAGGTGGGAAAATAAGGGGTGCTCCTCAAGCCCTGATTCACCGTCAGAAAAAAATGGCCAACAGACTCCTGCTACCCCACAGTCTCGTGTCAAAGGTGGAGTTGATGAAGCAAAAAATAGACATTTTGTATGGTGCTGGCGAATTCTTCCTTTTTTTCCTCAGAAAATACTGTACAAGGATGCTCTAGCTCCCCTCTAATGCCGTAAACTCCATGGCATGGTCATAAGGGAAAAGGAAAGTGAAGCTGGAACATGTGGAACAAAAGGAACAGAACTTGCTTGTGGCAATGCTACGATCAACTTCCTGGGAATGTGGGCCCGGCGGGAGCTCCGTGGGATAGTCAGAGGGCCCCGGGACAAGGACAAGTCACGAGGCTGGGCCCCCTTCAAACCGCAGAGCGCCAGATCCAAGTCTCCTCTGCGCTGCCGTTGCTGTTTCGAAGCAATAATTCGGGACTCCTGGATATGGGATTATTGCATCAGGAAACAAAACCTTTAAAGCATTAGAACAGCCCTTTGATGTCCCTGCCAAAAGGATGTGGTTGGTTCACAGGACACGCTGCTGGCTCAGGCTCCTGCTGCAGGCGCCGGCTGTGCCCGCGTGTCGGTGCCGTGGGATCGGGGCGGGAGCTCTCCCGGGGTGCGCATGCATGGCCGCCATCCCGCTGCCAGGACCACTGCGAGCCGTGCCAGCACTACTCCATGCCGCTGCGCAGGATCTGGTTGGCCGCGATCAGCATCACGCTGATGATGAAGGCCATGGCGAAGGCGCAGATGAGGCTCTTGCGCACGCACGTCTGGCGGTTCTGCTTCTGGGCGTGCACTGCGGGGACAAGGGCTGCGGTCAGACAGGGCAGGGCTTCTGTTCCCTCCTGGAGCTGCTCAGGAAGGCTCCTGGGCTCTCATTAGAACCCTCCTGCCCTCACTGTCTCCTCTCCCTGGTGGGACATTTCCAAACAACCCACCCAACCTTCCAGGACTTCCAACCCATCCCAGTCCTTCATAACCCTTCAGGAACTCCTCTCCCTCATCATGGCTTTTTATCCCTTTAAATGCTCACAGGGGGATTTGGGGTTAGCTGTGTATTTCTTTTAAGATCTTTGTGAAGTTAGAATCACAGAATGGGTTGGTCTGGGTTGGGTTGGGCTGGGTTGGGTTGGGTTGGATTGGGTTGGGTTGGGTTGGGTTGGGTTGGGTTGGCAGTGACCTCAAAGTTCATCTTTGTCCCATGAGCAGTGACATCTTCCACTATCCCAGGGTGTCCAAGCCCTGTCCAGCCTGGCCTTGGACACTTCCACAGATCCAGGGCAGCCACAGCTTCCCTGGGCATCCTGTGCCAGGGCCTGCCCACCCTCCCAGGGAATATTTTCTTCCCGCTCTCTAACCTAAACTTCCACTCTTTCAGTTTGAACTAAGTTGTCTCTGAAGTTCTTTAATAGCAATTATCAACCTCGTACGAATCCCTCCGACTCATCCAGGTCAACTGGGAATGAGTGAAAAATCAAGAAGTGCTCCCTCATGACACTCAGGCTCCCACTGTGGCAATTCCCAGGAGTATCCATGGTACATAAGTCACATTTCCAAATTGTTTTACATTTTCTGTGCTTAAGCCAAATCAGATTTATTAAGAACCTTTCCAAGTGAATGCTTGCAGAATGATTGTCAAAAGAGGTGAAAGCAGCAATTAAAAAGCAGATAGAGTTGGGATTCTTAGCACTTGTTTTTTTAAATTTTACTTTTTGCTGAGCTCGTCAGTGAGAATTCATGCTGTGACTTAATAAAGCCAGTTCACGACTCTGTCTTGGCCTCCCCACATCTGAAAGTCAGAACCACGTGTGGTGTTGGGGCTCTGTGCAGATTTGTTTGCAAAGGCCTTGAAGCCACAGGCAATCCTAGGGTGGTTATGGCTGGAACAGCCCAATTACCACCCCAGCCCCACCACCACGTCACCACTAAACCATGTCCTAAGTGCCACATCCACACTTTCTGGACACTTCCAGGGATGGGCATTCCACCACTGTTGGACAACCCTTTCCATGAAGAAATTTTTCCTATTTTCTAATTTATACCTGCCCTGGCCCAGCCTGAGGCCGTTCCCTCTCCTCCTGTCCCTGTTCCCTGGGAGCAGAGCCCGACCCCCCCGGCTGTCCCCTCCTGGCAGGGAGTTGTGCAGAGCCAAAAAGGTCCCCCCTGAGCCTCCTTTTCTGTGGGCTGAGCCCCTTTCCCAGCTCCCTCAGCCCTCCTGGGGCTCCCAGCTCCGTTCCCTTCCTGGACACCCCCAGCCCCTCAGGGTCTGCATTGTCCTGAGGGGCCCAGAACTGCCCCCAGGACTGGAGGTGTCCCAGCTCAGGGGACAGGCACTGCCCTGGTCCTGGTGCAGCCCTGGTGCCATTGGCCTTTTTGGCCACCTGGGCTCATGTCCAGCCCCTGGCAGCAGCTCCCCAGGGCCTTTTCCAGCTGTCCAGCCCCTCTGTCCCAGCCTGGAGTGTTCCATGAGGCTGTAATACCCCGTGGAACAAGTGCAGGACCTGGCACTTGGCCTTGTTGACCCCATCCAAGTGGCCTGTCCAGGTCAGTCACGGAAAGCCAGGAAATCATCCCACAAAGGATGGACAGCTCTGCCTGGCTGCTCTGGGTCTTGCTTTGCTCTCTGGGCTTGGTTTGCCCTGGGAAGGGATGTCCCTGCCACCTTTTCCTCATGGGTGATCTTGTGATGACAGGAGACTTTCAGATGGTTGACAACAACCCCAAAACAAACCTAAAATGCATCCAAGGACAGGTTCCAGGTGCTCATGTTTGGAAAGCTGGAAAGGAGAATATTTTTAGAATACGTGGAAAAACTCTTTGTTCTGATCCAGTCTTGAACCTCATGGCACAGAGAGCCCTGGATGCTGGGTTTGAATCCCAGTTTTCTCCCGCATCACCTCCTCTGGCTGGTGTTGAGCAGTGCCTGTGCCCTAATCCTCCAGTGGCCCAGCTCAGTGCTAGAGGCACAGAACCCTCCTCAGGGAGTGTTGGAGCCATTCTGCCTCAGGCAGGGAATGTGAGTGAGGTCTCCTGTGTTCTGGGCAGGGAATGAAATCCCCCCTGGGAGCAGCTCTACCAAATTCCTCACTCTCTGCCTGCACTGCTCTGCTCCTGGATTCCTTCTCTGGCTTTTATAAACCACACAGGATTAATGCTGTGGCTTCCTGGCTTTGTGCATGGTGCCCTGGTGCTTTGAAAACCTTGTTCCTGCCCAGTTGTAGTTATTCTTTTATGTATTTTTCTATTATTTCTGTATTTTGAAAGCACTCCCAGGCAGCAGAGAAATCACTGACACCACCAGCATTGCTGCCAGGGTGGGGCTGGTGATGGGAACAGAAGCCCAAGGTTGTGCAAGGGTTTTTTGAGATAACAAACTCACCTCTTCAGAGGGAAAGAGTAAAATATGTTTGGTGTTTTTGCAGAAAGGTTCCTGAATTGAACAACTTCTTGAGGGTTCTGTTATAAAACTGAGCCTGAAGGCAGCAGGATGCAGGGAATTCCCATTTACTGCTCTTTACCTACTGAAGGGACACCAAACATCCAAATTACCTACAAATAACCCCAGGGGAAAGGGGAATATCTGTGGAGGGGCTGAAGGCCCAGCCAGACCCTCTTGCTGTTGGTTGGGAAATACTCCAGCAAGGAGATGGGTACCAGCATTGGCCTGCTCCCTTGAAATCCACAGGGAGACAGAGGAACTGGAATTCCTGATGTCCTGATTCCTGGAATTCTTCCCTAAGTGCTGCCCTCTTGAACACGAACTTCCATTTAATCACCCCCTACTTACTGGGGAGGGTTTGCCTCAGTTCTCTCCTTTCTCTAAATCCATAATCTTTGAGCATGGAATCTGCTTTTCCTGTTGGTTCCCATAGCTGGCACTGTCCCAGGGCTGGATGCCAACATTTGGGTGCCCGTGGGAGCTTTTGCCACCCATGAGACGTGTCAGGGGTTGGATATGGGGCTGGTTCATTGGATATGGGCAGAGCCTGAGCCTCCTCTGGAGAAATCCTCAACCCTTCTTAGGGGGAAGAGCAACCCAGAGGTTTCCAACATCCATCAGACCTCACGAGGCAAAGGCAAATCAAGGCTGGGTCATTATTCATCTTCTCAACACTCCCAGGACAGGCTGGTGAGGAGAGCTCCCTCACTGGCACAGACCACTGCTGCCAGCACTCCTCCAGCAGGACCTGGGCTCAGTGGGGCCAGGCTGTTTCCAGGCCACAATGCCCACGGTGGCTTTGGGATGTGCTCCCAGCACTGGGAGCCTTCTCTCCTGCAGGAGAACAGCTCCTCACAAGGAAAGCAGCAGTGTATTTATCGTGGCTCTGTCCCAGCCCTGCCACAGGTGAGTGATGGTGGCTTGCTCTGGCTGCCTGGAGTTATTTTTGGTTTAACAGGTCAGTCATTCCCAAGGTGAGCTGAGTGGGACAGGGGGGCAGGGAGGAGCTGCTGGCTGCACCCCGTGGGTTTGAGGGTCATGGCTGAGGTGGAACCACCCTGGCAGGCAGCACCAGTCCTGTAAGCACTGGCACTGCTGTGCCACCAGCTCTGCGTGCTGAGAGTTGGATCAAGGGAACTGCCAGGAAAAGGCTGCGGGACTGTAAATCTTTGGGAACACAGTGCTGCTGCAAATTGTCCTTTCCCTGTGTCCCATGGAATCACACAGCAGTCACTGCCCTGAGCACTGGTAAAAACAGAGATAAAGCTGACAGAAATGTACCTCTGCCCTGGGCGTGTCCTTCCCCTACTTGTGACACCCTCCAAATTTCTTCACTGCTCAGAGGGAGCTGAGGAAACCCTGGACTTGGCTCTGACTACAACACAAATGTTTTATTTGGGGTAAACTGTATGGTGAGAGGTGCACGGTCTGTCATCCACATTGATACTGAAGAATATTTCATGGTCATGAAGACTTTCCTAGCACATAATGGCACAACTGCATGGCACATTTCATGGATTTGCACTGACAGTGATGTCACCTGTACAGTGCTCTTCAGCACCTGAGCCAGCCCACCCAGGAGTGGAGAAGGGGAATGTCCAGGAGTGGAGAAGGGGAATGTCCAGGAGTGGAAAACAGGAATGTCCAGGAGTGGAAAAGGGGAATGTCCAGGTGGGGAGAAGGGGAATGTCCAGTGTGGAGAAGGAGAATGTCCAGTGTGGAGAAGGGGAATGTCCAGGAGTGGAGAAGGGGAATGTCCAGGAGTGGAAAACAGGAATGTCCAGTTGTGGAAAACAGGAATGTCCAGTGTGGAGAAGGGGAATGTCCAGGAGTGGAAAACAGGAATGTCCAGTGTGGAGAAGGGGAATGTCCAGTGTGGAGAAGGGGAATGTCCAGAAGTGGAAAACAGTAACGTCCAGTGTGGAGAAGGGGAATGTCCAGTGTGGAGAAGGGGAATGTCCAGAAGTGGAAAACAGGAATGTCCAGTGTGGAGAAGGGGAATGTCCAGTGTGGAGAAGGAGATATCCAGTGTGGAAAACAGGAATGTCCAGTGTGGAGAAGGGGGATGTCTCTGCCCACAGCAGGAGAAGGGTTTGGGGCTGGTCTGGGATCTGAGAACACACCCAGAGGTGACACTGAGTGGAGATCCCCCTTTCACCAAGGTGCTCCTGAAAGTCTCTGCTGTGTCTGCTCCCTTAGGAGATCCCCAAATCTCATCTGGGGCTCATCTTGGCTTCATTCCTCCAAAGGATTAAAGGCCCTTCACTGGGGTGGATGATACATTAAATATAGATGGGAGTTGAAAGAAATATTTGAATTGCTATTTGAGGAGTTGAACTAAGAAAGGAAGTTCTTTTAGGGTGCAATTCATCTCATCCCAGGGTAGTACCTAAATTAAACTCAAGGAATTCCACCCAAAAAGCATCTCCTTCAGTGCACTAATTAGGAGTGACCCCCAGGGAGACACCCCAGGACACTGACAGCTGTCCCTGAGTGCCACAATCCATGACGTGTCATTCCTGCTATTGGGTCCTGTAGGGATCCTGGTTCTGAGAGCTGGGGACTCTGAGGGCACCGGTGGGTCACTCCTGGCCAGCCTTGAGAGTACAGGGACACAGCCTGTTCTATCCTGGCAGAAATGCTCCTGCCAGAGCTGTCACAGACCACAACTGTCCCCTTCCACCAGGACTTGGCGCAAAACTTTGCCCTGTTTTGACAGTTCAGCTGATCTTTATTCCCTGCTGGATTTGTGTGTGTTCCCAACATCTAAAAAAGGGTCTGTTTTGCTTCTAGGTTCTGCCTGGCACCAGCAATGCCAAAACATCCCACGAGAAAAGCTGTTCCTGCTGCACTTTTGGAAACTGGAGCTTCCAAAATGAGATGCTGAGCATTTGGGACCCAGGTTTTTTCTGGGATGGTTCAGCCAAGCTCCCAAAAGCCTGCAGCAGTGACAGCTGGCTCCTCTCCCCAGGGATCAGCAGGTCAGTGGGTACCAACAGCTCCAGGCAAGGAAGAAACATCTCTTCCTCCCTGCTGCTCTCCAGGAGGAGCACAAAAATTGTTGCTTGGCCTGATTCGGTGAGTGCTGCTGCTGCCTCCCTCCTGCAGGTTTTTTAAAATTCAGCTGTGCTCCTCTAGCTTCTCTGCAGTGTTTAACAGAGGTGAGGGTGAGAACGGAGCTGCTGCATCCCATGCATTAGCCAGCCCAAGGACTGGGATATATCTTCATCCTCTGCTTTGTGTCTCTGCCTGGTGCCCTTTCAGAGCTGTTTGACCCCACAGAATGTCAGAATTCCCCCAAATGATCTGCATAAAGTGGGATTGTTGGGTGGGAAATGCAGTGGCTCTACCAGGACACAAACTCTGAGCTTCTCTGTTTTATTTCCCCGGGCTCTTCTGTACTTGAGATGATTTCATGGAATCATCAAACAGTTTGGGTTGGAAGGGAACTTAAAAACCATCTCATTCCATGGACAGGGACAATTTCCACTATCCCAAGGTGCTCCAAGCCCCGTCCCCAGGGATCCAGGGGCAGCCACAGTCTGGACAACAAGGATCTGTTTGGTTGTTCCAAGCAGCAATACTGTGGAGCAGCACGAGTTCCTCTGGTCAAGGACATGAAAATGCTTCTTCTGAGGTGGCTTAAAATGGGGAATCTGTGCCAGTGTCAGCTCTGCCCAAGTGCAAAATCCACTGCAGGTCCCAGGGTCTGACCCTAATTCCCGATCCCCTGTGGCTCTGCTGAGGGAAGGAAGGGTTTCTCTTTCTCTGGCTGCCTCCAAGCACTGCTCAGCCCTTGACTTTTCACTCTCAAGTGTTGAGAGGAGCTGTGCTGGCTGAGGCAGGTCCTGACAGCTCAGAGCAAAAGGTGCCCAGGGCAGCAGGGCACGGATGCACCACCCCTGCTCACTGCTGGTGTGACAGAGAAGGAGAGAACTTGTCCCAGCTGTTCCCTGGGAGCCTTTTTGGGATTTGGGATTTGGAAGAGCCCAACACAGCTTGCTAGGGCCTGCCAGTGCCAGTAAAGCCTTTCCGTGGTGGGATGAGGCCAATAAAGGTGTTTCTGTAGGGAAATTCAGCCTGGCTTAGACACTCACCTCAGCACATCCCTCTGCCTGCATCCCACCAGAGAGAGGGGAAAGCCTCCAGTACTTCATCCTTGTGCCTGGAAAAGGATCAGCTTTGCTGAGGGATAGAAATCTGAGGGCACCTGTTGAGCTCTGTGTGTCCTTGCTCCTCACTCCAAAATAACTCCCTGTGAGCCCCATGCACCCTCATCCCAGATCAGAGAGAGTTTTACAAACACAGGAAGAGGATTCTTGAACAGAAACCCAGGGACTTCCTCTCTCACCTTCAAACTCCGTTTGGCAGTTGCCAGAGTTCTCATTCAAGCTCTCCTCCTCGTTGATGATGATGTTCTCAATGTCCTTCATGGTGAGGTGGTCGCGGAAGGCGTGGTACAGGATGTGCTTCAGCTCCTCCAGCGTTATCCTCTGCATATCAAACTGTGGGAGACAGCCCAATTACACCCAGGGCATGGGGCCCCCAGGAAAGCAGGCGTGGGGGCAAGGCCACAATCCCCAACCTGTGTTTTATCAGCCTCATTTCCACAGCCCAGTGTGGGTTTTTGCTCTTTGGGGTTGGTTTCACGCTAACAGTGAGTGCTGGAAGTAGGTGTTGCCCCTGCCAGCTCCCTTGGCACTGCTGGAGCAGCAGAGAAATGCAGCCCTGTGCCAGGGATGGCCTCCCAGGCTGGAGAGGCAGCAATCCAGTCCATCCCAACAAAGACAAAACCCTCAGGGATTCCCCTGGTAGCTGTCACACCTTCCATGAGCCACAAGCCTGTTTCTGCCCCCTTTTTACACCTTCCTAATGCCCCCGTTGTGCCTGGGTGGGAGGAACAAACAGAGGATTCTTCCCTCTGAGATGATTTCCTAGATCCACTAGGAAATGCTGTTCTTACACCAACCAAGCATTAAACCCACAATTCCTGCTGAATGCAAACATTTTGCCCCAGAAGGATGTTGGACACGTGCAGTTTGTGGGATTAATTAACCCCTGCTAATGGTGCAGCAGAGAGGATTCACACCCTGGCTGCTGTGAGGTGCCAGGGGAGCAGAGGAGTCTCTCTGAGTTTAGAAAGAAGGACAGAAATGTTCCAAGCCATGATGAGTTTTTCCCAGTGCTGCAAGGCCTTACAGCCCCAGAAGGGTTTGTGCACAGCAATCAGAGCCCTCCAGGGCTCCCCCACCCCCTCTGAGCCCCCACCCACCCTCAGGATACCCAGAAAGGCCAAACCCCTCTGGTTCCATGCCCCAGTGGAGGGAGGGCAATGCCAACCCACACCCACTTCTGCCCCTGGAGAGTGGGGGTGCAGCAGGAAATTCCCATTCCTTTCCCAGCCTGGGGACAGCAGGACAAAGCAGGCAGGACACAGGGAATGGCTCCCCACTGGCAGAGGTTTGATGGGATCTTGGGAAGGAATTGTTCCCTGGCAGGGTGGGCAGGCCCTGGCACAGGGCGCCCCGAGCAGCGGTGGCTGCCCCTCGATCCCTGGCAGTGCCCAAGGCCAGGTTGGACACTGGGGCTGGGAGCAGCCTGGGACAGTGGGAGGTGTCCCTGCCATGGCTGGGGTGGCACTGGGTGGGATTTGAGGTCCCTCCCACCCCAAGCCTTTCTGTGATTCTGGTTCCCTGAAGGCAGAAAACCCAAACCCACAAACTACAGCAAACCCCAGGTTTGTGTTGGCCTCGGAGAGTTGTCCCTGAGCCAGGAACTGGAAGGGAACTCCAGCAGAGGTTGAACATCAGCCCTCATGGGGTGCAATGGGGTCAGCACGTGCTGAGGGGCTGCTCCTGCAGGTAGGAAATGACTACAGGGATGGAATTATGGGTTTGCCACACGGATGAAGTCAGGAAGGGGCTCAATTTCAGGTTGGAGTTTCCCGAGATGAAGACTCCAAAGGAACGCAGGATGGGGAGTTGGGTGAGAAATCCCCGGATTTACCCCCATGCAATCAGCACTGCAGGAAGCCACCCAGGAGGGCTGGGAACCCCGGGCAGCTTCACTGCCCCCTGCAAACCTCCAGCAACACCCCCAGCACTGCTGCAAGGCAACCAGAGGAATTATCCCAAATTTCCACACCTTCAGTTGCCAGGAGAAACGCTTTTTGTCATGGAACAGGATGTGAAGAGCACAGCTGCTCCCTTTTCAACATTAAAGACAGCAGAGGAGGGCTGGTGAGATTTGTTCATGCACAACAAAGCAGGATGGAAATTGGTGATTAAATCCCAGGGGGATTTGCACCAAGGAGCCACTGGTGACAATGGGGCGCTCACTATTTTTAGCTGAATCCCTGAGGAGCAAGGACAGCAGAAACACCAAACCCATCAGCCCTGCAGCTCACAGAAATGCTTTTCATCTGGACAGAGCCAGGAACTTTGTCTCTGGTCCCTGCTGTCCACTTCCCTGCACATTTCCTGCAGCAGGGTTGGGATCAATGCAGGAAATAAGTGAAGGGAATTGGAGGAATTGGTGTTTCTGTGTATGCTGGATAAAACCAGATGGATGTGTGCAAACCTGCCTGCAGATTTGGATAGATGGGAGAGATGGAAATATTTCAGTGTCCAGATTAAGCAAAGTGCACTTATTTTCCTTCATTAACCCCTTGGAGGTTGAATGATTTTGCATCTGTGCAATGAGCAGTGGGCAGGGAAGAAAACCTCAGGCTGAGCAGCTCAGGAGTGATGAGAATCCCAGGATGGGTTGAGTTCAAAGGACCTCAAAGCCCATCCAGTGCCACCCCTGCCATGGCAGGGACACCTCCCACTGTCCCAGGCTGCTCCAAGCCCCATCCAGCCTGGCCTTGGGCACTGCCAGGGATCCGGGGGCAGCCACAGCTGCTCTGGGCACCCTGTGCCAGGGCCTGCCCACCCTGCCAGGGAACAATTCCTGCCCAAAATCCCATCCATCCCTGCCCTGTGGCAGTGGGGAGCCATTCCCTGTGTCCTGTCCCTCCAGTTCCTGATTCAGGGTCCCTCTCTGCCTTCCCTGTGTCCCCTCCAGACCTTGGGAGGAGCTGGGAGGTCTCTGCACAGCCTCCTCTTCCCCCAGCTGCACAGCCCCAGCTCCCTCAGCCTCTCAGTCTCTCTGCTCTCCCTCTCTCCCAGCACTGGCACTAAAAAGCCTTTGCAGAGTCTTCTGTCCTGCCTCTGCTCCAGGCTGGAGCACAAACACAACTCTGGGGATCAGCTCATCCTCAAATTGTGCCAGCACTAATGACTTGAGGGGTTTGGGGTCTTCCTGCACCAGTTAAAATCTGTCGGGAGGGAAGGAATTGTTCTCTTGACAAATGCTCAACTGCTGCTGCATCTCAAACGTTATGCTAATAGAGAGAGAAATTATCTTTGTTTATTGTTTCGTTGTCATTTGTATCTTTTAGGAAGTGGAACAACCGCAGATGGGATTCAAAATCACCCTCGTTGGCTCAGAGGAGTTGAACTCATCGATCTTTGGGGGTCCCTTCCAAGTCAGAACATTCTGTCAATCTGTGAATGGATGCAGTGATTTTTGGTCTCTTGGCAGAAGCATGGTCCTTGCTCCTGCTTTACCCCATGCAGGACACCCGTCCTCCCTGAGCTCTGTGTCACCCTGGCAGAGTGTCCAGGATGGCTCCAGCTCGGGGCAGGCAGGGACAAGCTCTGCTTGGGCTCCCAAATAATTCCAATTATCCCTGCTCTCCAACCCAGCAATTTCCCTGATTCACTTTTCAATTACTCCGGGTTTTACTGTGGTAATGACAGGAACCAGGGAGCAACTCTTAACTTTTATTGACTCTGCGGGGAGCAAAATGGGGACTGTGGCAAGCTGGAAACTTTCTATAGGATTTATAATTAGGAGAAATCAATGGAGCTGCTTATGAGCCTTGGGATAATTTGCTGTGAGCAGTGAAACACAAACTGTGCTGAGGCTCAAACTCCAGGTGCTGCTGTGAGTGGGAGCTATGGAGAGCACCAGGAACTGGGCACTGCAGTTCCTGAGGGACCCCTGAAGCTGGAGAATGCTGTCCCATGAGATATCTGGAAAGGAGAGTGGACCTGATCCAATCCAGCCTGTAGCTTTCTTCTTGACTTCAAATTCCTGCAGGGAATTAATCCCTACTTCATTTCCTTGAGTCTCCCTAATTGAAATTTCCCCAATTTGTGTCCGCCTTGCCTGCAGAGCCCCATTCCCGGGCAGTTCTGTGTCCTACCTGGCCCGGGCTCCTCTGCTCCATGCAGGAATGGCCCAATGGGAAGGGCTTGTTCCCTGAAGGAGTTCAATGCTGAAATAGCACTTCTGATCATTTCATACCAGCTCAGCTTTAAAACAAAAGAGTGGGAGGCTCCTCTCTGCAATCCCAGGGTGGCCTTGCTGCCCTGCAGGTGGGTGAGGCCAGGGGGACCCTGCAGTGACAGGAGCAGGGCTTCTCTGGGCACCTACAGGATCTTTTAAAGCCACTTTGCTCAACAAGAGGTGGGACTGGCTGCTCTGGCAGGGAGGGTTTAGCTGGGAGAGCACTTAGACCCAAGATTCCCACATAAACCACCTGGAAAGGTCAGCTGGCACTGTTGAGGACTCCAGGTGGAACAGATTTTTTTCCTCATGTTCTGAAAATTAATTCTGCAACCCCAAAAGCTTTAAAGAATCAGAGAATCATTTGGGCTGGAAAATATCCTACAGTCCAACCATAGGCCTGACCCAATTCCTGCACTAAACCAGATCCAAAGCACCACATCTGCAGTGACCCCAATTCCTGCACTAACCACGGCCCAAAGCACCGTGTCCATGTTTCACTGATTTTTTTTGTTTGGGGCACCCCTGGACAATCTCTGAGTAACAAACAAGACCTTTGTTTCGCCCTCAGACCTTCTGCATGCCTTGAATAAACCCAGGGCAGATGCAGAGGGGCTCTGCCCATGCTGCCACAGTGGGGATGTGACCCCAAAATCACCTGGAGTCTGCAGAGCAGCTGGGCTTTGTGCACATGTACAGATATATTTGTATGGAGAAATGTATTGTTTTATTGTATATTATTACTGTTGTTATTAATGTTATTGTTATTATTACTACTATTATGGTTACTGTTGTTGTTATTACAATTTATTATTGTTGTTGTTGTTACTTAGAGGGATGAAGCACCTCTCCTGTGAGGAAAGGCTGGGAATATTGGGATTGTTCAGCCTGGAGAAGAGGAGGTTTGGGGTGACCTCACTGTGGCCTTCCAGGACCTGAAGAAGCCAACAACGAAGACGGAGAGAGACTTTGGACAAGGGCTGGAGGGACAGGACACAGGGAATGGCTCCCCACTGCCAGAGGGCAGGGCTGGATGGGATTTTGGGCAGGAATTGTTCCCTGGCAGGGTGGGCAGGCCCTGGCACAGGGTGCCCAGAGCAGCTGTGGCTGCCCCTGGATCCCTGGCAGTGCCCAAGGCCGGGTTGGACATTGGGGCTTGGAGCAGCCTGGGACAGTGGAAGGTGTCCCATGGCAGGTGTTTAAAACTTTATGGTCCTAAAGTTTCTTCCAACCCAAACCACTCTGGGATATGATGATAATAAATTGTAAAGTATAAAATGTGTATACACACACACAAATATATATATATAAAAAAATAAATGGGAACATATGAAATATTTTCCAAATGTCCAGGCACACCCCTCTCCAAACTCCTCCCAGCCTGCAGGAGGGAGCAGCGCTCCTCCACCCGCGGTGGATTATCCCTTCCTGCCGGGACATGATGTGGGCAGGACACGGCCCCGTCCTGCCTGGGGCTGGATCCCAGGACTGAGAGCCCTGCCCTTCCTTCATGGTGTTGCCCATCCCCATCCCCATCCCATCCCCATCCCATCCCCATCCCATCCCCATCCCATCCCCATCCCATCCCCATCCCATCCCATCCCATCCCATCCCATCCCCATCCCATCCCAGGGTGACAATGGCACTGACCCCCTCTTGTCCCCCAGCTGGAGACAGACCTGGCCAGAGGGGAGGCTCGGCACAAAGAAGCAATCCTGAAAGTCAGGGAAGAGGCCAGAGTGGAACTGGACCTGGAGAGACAAAAGCAGCAGGAACTGATCACAAAATACCAGAGAGAACACGAGGAGCTCCAGCAGAAGGTGTGCAATGCTCCAGAGAAAACCTGTGGCAGAAGATCCCAGGAAACTGTAAAAAATGGGAATGTGAAGGAATGAAACCTCTGTGTGTCATCCTCTCTCTGGATGACA
>WAAE01001251.1:85411-103949 GCA_013400495.1 Nicator chloris
AAATCCCATCCCATCCCATCCCATCCCATCCCATCCCATCCCATCCCATCCCATCCCATCCCATCCCATCCCATCCCATCCCCATCCCTCACACGGAGCACGAGGCCGTGCTTGGTCCCATGGGGACACACCCTCAGTGCTGGGGGCACAGGGAGCCCAGCAAGGACTGTTCCCCCTGGAAATAACCTGGAATGGCCACCCTCAGTGCCCGGGGCACAGGGAGCCCAGCAAGGACCCTTCCCCCTGGAAATAACCTGGAATGGTCACCCCACGGTGGGTACGTCTGGTGACACCACTGCGAGCAGTGGGACGTGCCCAGGACAGCCAGGTGGCTGTGCCAGCTTCTCCCGGGGCTGGAGGAGCTGCCGTTCCAGTCCCACTGCTTCCCCCGACAGGAGTTTCCCGCATTCCCGATGCTGCCGGGGGCGAGAAGGGGACCGGGACATTTCCATAGGCAAATGCCCTCGTCCCCGAGCTGGCTGTCGCGACAGGCTCCTCCCGGCAGCTCTGGCAGCAGGGCTCGGACACACGGTGACAAATTCCCCGGTGACAAATTCCCTGCGGGTCTCAGGGCGTGCTCACAGCACACGCCGAGAAATTCCAGTCGGGTTTAAGGGCACATCCACAGCGCCCTAACCCCAAACAGCCAGCCTGAGTTTGCACCATGAAATGATGAGGAATTCCAACCTCACCTGGCCCTGGGCATGTCCTGTGTGTCCCTTCACACACCCCACAGCCCACATGGGATCATCAAGGAATATCCCTGGGATTCCTCAGCTCTGCCAGAGGCACTGGGGTCTGTGGGTTACAAACTGGGCTGGGCCCCAAACACCCTCCTTTGCTCCCGGGGACTGGGGGGATTTGTGGCTGTCCTGTGCAGAGCCAGGAGCTGAACTCCATGGTCCCTGGGGGTCCCTTCCCACTCAGGATATTCCATAATGCTCTGTGTGGATTTGGAGCATCCCTTAAAGCTCCTGGCTCCATGACTCCTGGAACAGGGGCTGGTGTGGCCTCCACATGTCTGCCAGGAGCCCACTGGGACACATTTGGCTCTGGGGATAGGAAGCTCTGCCAGGGCTGGGCTGCAAAGAAACTGTTTTCCATCCAAGAACAAACCTGGAGCTGTAATTCCCTCCTGGAGATGTAATTCCCTCTACTGGTCTCATCCACTGATGAGGCTGCTCCCAGCCTTTACTTGACCCAGACTAATTTTGGGGCGATGATTTAAACAGGAGAGTGGGTCTTTGGCTGTGCCTCTCCAATTCCCAGCTGGGATCTAATGGTTCTTAAACTGGGCTAAGAGGAATGGGCCCCCTGACAGGCACCAGCACCACGGCAAACACAGCAGGAGGATTAATCCTGGCCCCATTCAATTAACTTGAAATAGTTTAGTAAACCACAGAGAAGCGGTGGTTTGGTGGGGTTTTTTTTGATTAGAGAATGCTCTGAGGCTGCAGCACAAATTAACAGGCCGCAGCAATTTCTGTGGGTGGGTTTAGGGCTGGCAGGCCTCGCCCCAGGCCGATCCTAATCAAAGGGAATCCCTAACGAGGGCTGCACCTTCCTGACCTTGCCAGGCCTGGGGGAGCCTCTGGGGAAGCAAATCCCTCACATCTAATGGGGGCTAAAGCTGGGAATTCCCATTTGGCACTGACCATCTTCTGCCTCCCCCACAGATCTGGGGTTCTCATGGATTCCTGTGCTGGGGTAAATACAGCAGTGGGCTGAGGTAAAAGCGCTCTGATGGTGCAGTCTGTGTGTCCCTCTGCAGGCAGGGGATGTCACCCTGAGCTGTTCCCCCTTAGGGGATGTCACCTGAGTTGTTCCCCCTTGGCTCAGTCAGTGGGAGCACAACGAGGGCCTTTTGGGGCAGATCACTGTGAGGGCTCTGCCAGAACTCCAAATATCCGAAGGGGAAAAACCCTTCTGTCTGTGCTGCACAAAAGGCTCCTCCATCGGGGAGAACAGGGGGTCTGCACCCCAGGGGACCCTCAGGAACAGCGGCTGCTGTGTCTGTCTGGGAATGCTGGAATTCCCGACCCGGGCAGCAGCAAGGTGTGAGGGCACTCGGCTGTGTGCCAGGGCAATGACAGACCTGACAGCACAGGGGCATTGTGGAGTGAGGGCGAGCCAAGGCCGTGCAAAAATAACCTCCCCTGTCTGTTTCACCAAGCACATTGAGTCTGAATCTTGGGCCTTTTCCCCATTTTTCACAGGCTGCTGTGATCCCTGCCTGGAGAAACCATCTTTAATCTGCTCCTGAATGGGATGAGGCAGCAGAAACCCGAGTGAGGTGAATGAATGGGCCCTGTGCTCTCTCCTGAAAGCCCTCAGCCAAAGGAAACCAATTTTTTACTTAACAGCTACAAATGTTTTGAGAATGCCAGGAGAAGTGGATTAGAAGATAAGACCTGTTCCTGAACTGCACAAAGAACACAATAACTAATAAAAGCTTTATAAGGAAGACCCAGAGCTGCTGTGGGGGACTTGAGGCATCCTGGGCACTGCTGACGATGGTTAACAAAAAATAATAACAATGAGGCAGCAAAGAGAGCTTCTAATCCTGCTGTGCAGCACCAGCCAGAGCCAATATAAAATCCAGAATGGGTTGGGTTGGAAGGGACCTCAAAGTTCATCCCTGCCATGGGACACCTTCCACCATCCCAGCTTGCTCCAAGCCCTGTCCAGCCTGGCCTTGGGCACTGCCAGGGATCCAGGGGCAGCCACAGCTGCTCTGGGCACCCTGTGCCAGGGCCTCAGCACTCTCTAAAGCAAAAGGGAAAAGAAAAAATCCCGAAGTTTTTACTTTCTACTTCCATCAGCAAGTGATGTTCAGCCGCCTCCCAGGAAGGACTTCAGCCCCTGGAGTGGCTGCCCCAAAGGCAAACATTGTAAATAATAAATTCCCCCTTCCTCCCCCTTTTCTTAGCTTTTATATCTCAGCTGACATCACATGGTCTGGAATATCCCAGGACCTCAGGACTGGTACCTTCTCATTTGCAAGACATGAAATACTGAAAAGACTGTTTTTTTCACAGTGAGAAATGCACCTAAAGCAGGAGAAATTCATCTGTGCAGGGAACAGCCATGATTTGTCAAACTGGCACTTTCTAAGGAGAAGGAAGAAATCACAAATTTGAAATGCCAGACGTTCTTGATGTTGCTAATGGGGCCCAGGAGCTGACAGAGAGGAGATGGAAGTGCCCCCACCAGCGTGTCCCCAGTGCCCCAGCCCCAGCAGCTGCACAGCCAAGGCACACAAACTCCACATTTGGTGCTATTTTTCCAACTTCCCCTCAAGCTGTAGAAACCAGCCAAAGCCCATCCCATCAGCCCCCAGAGCTCCTGGCTCCCACCATCACACATTTGCTGAGGGGTGACAATGGAGCTCCCCTGGTGCCTGTCATGGATCTCTCCTGACAAGCCAAGAGCCCTGAGGGAAGTCAGTGAATCTCAAATTCAGCTGGAGACAGAAACACAGTGCAAAAACTGTAACCTGCTGCAGCTCAGTTCGGCAATTCCAGAGCAGAGGTTGTGAAAAATTGATGCTGGTGCACCAAGGCTCAGAGGATGGGAAGGAAGGAAGGACAGAAATTATTTGAATATTTTGAATTTGTTTCTCTCTGTCACCTTGTGCTGGGATGTGGATTTGTCTTTCCTTATATTTGCATGTTGTAATTATTTTTATGTCACCTTTTGCTCTCGACATAGCAACCCTTGTTTGAAAGCAAGATTAATTCAGCTGAAAACCACGACATCAAAACTAAAGCCTGGAGTGTCTGCTCAGTAACTCCAGTGCTGGGAGTCCATGATTTTTTTCCTTGCCATGCTACAAACAAGGTGATCACTTCTGAAGTCCCCTCCAGCAATTCACTTGGCATTTGTGAGCTCCTGGCAGCTACCAATAACAGAGAGAGAGCAGAAAATACAGATCAGCTGTCAGTGCTGAAAAATAAACTTCAGCAAAGTGATTTTAATGCCTGACTCAGTCTGCACCAAGGAGGGAGCACTGGCACCTCCACACTTGGATAAATGAGCAGCTTTTCCTGCAGGAAAGCTCAGGAGGCACAGGGAAAGCAGGAGCAGAGCTGGGTCCCCAGCATGGAGCCCAGCACAGGTGATCCCACAGCACAGTGCAGGTGAAATGTGGGAAAAGCTCACCTAGGAAACTCCTCCTGGGGACAAGCAGGGATGGTGCAGATTTGGAACACATTTAGGAGCTCCACGTGTTTGTTTGGAGCTCAATGGGAAAGCAGTGGGACCCTCCCAGCACCAGCCTCTGCACCCCATCATCTACACCAGGAATGCAGGACAGGTGAACTCAACAGGTTCCTCACAACACAGGGCACAGCAGATGGAGCAGGTGCAGTGAATTTTCCTTCCCTGTCTTGTCTGAACTGCCCAATCATCAGGATTTGCTGTGCAATAGCACAATAAATAAATAAATGTGTTTGGATTATCTTTTATCTTTTATTAGAGGGTTTGGATTATCTTTTGTCTTGGTGTATCCTTTATGGCAGATCTGACCATGAGTCTCTGGGAGCTGAATGTAGAATCACAAAATATCCTGACAGGAGGGGACCCCAAGGATCACCCAGTCGCACTCCCAGCCCTGCCCAGACACCCCAACAACCCCACCCTGGGCACCCCTGGGAGCTCCTGGAGCTCTGACACCCTCAGGCCGTGCCCATGCTCTGGGGAGCCTGGGCAGTGCCAGCACCCTCTGGGGGAAGAACCTTTCGTGGTCCCCAGCCTGACCCTCCCTGGCACCTGGGGATTGTCAGGAGGCAGGAGAGTTCAGCCCCACCCCAGTCCTGAGCTCCCACCTTGGAACAGCTGCATCATGGAGGAGAGCTCTGACCCAGGCCTGTGACATCAGGCTGCTAATTGCACTTCAGTTCTGCATGAATTAGAGAAATATTTAGCTCAGTGACACTTAAGGGCTCTTGTCCCACTAAAATAAACGGAATAAATTGTCACATGGCAGCTCAGCTCCCCCACCCTGTGCCTTGCTGAAGCGGGGCTTGGAGAGCCCAGGGACAGCACCTGGGGGGCAAATCAGAGCTGGGCTTCCAAACAGAGCCCAACACACTGGGGATGGAGCAGCTCTGCTGGGAGGAGGGGCTGCCAGAGCTGGGATTGTTCACCTGGAGGAGAGAAGCTCCCGGGTGACTCATTGTGACCTTCCAGTGCCTGAAGGATCTGACAGAAAAGACGGGGAGAGACTTTGAACAGGGGCCTGGAGGGACAGGACACAGGGAATGGCTTCCCACTGCCAGGGGGCAGGGCTGGATGGGATTTTGGGCAGGAATTGTTCCCTGGCAGGGTGGGCAGGCCCTGGCACTGGGTGCCCAGAGCAGCTGTGGCTGCCCCTGGATCCCTGGCAGTGCCCAAGGCCAGGCTGGACATTGGGGCTGGGAGCAGCCTGGGACAGTGGGAGGTGTCCCTGCCATGGCAGGGGTGGCACTGGATGGGATTTAAGGTCCCTTCCAACGCAATCCATTCATGATCCCATGAATTCAGCAGTCACCAGAGCAAGCCTTACACCCCGGATTCTGGCAGATTCTGGGGGCTGCTCTTCCCATACCTCCAGCACGGAGGACCAGGCTCTCCAGTCCCACAGCCAAGCCTTAATCCATCTGCACAGCTATGCCAGGAATGAAGTGGTTGCAGCCCTGCCACGTGTGTGGGGACAAAGCAGGGCCCCTGACTCTGATGTCACAGTTCTGACTCTGCCATTCTTTGCTAAGCCTCCTTGTCCTCCCTGCCCTGATCCAAGGCCGCTCCCCTCCGTGCTCCCTCTCCCCCCGGAGCCACAACACGGAGCTGAATTTATTGGTGCTGGGAAAGGCTCAGCAATCAAAAAGAGCTGCTAATCCTGATGATTCCAGTGATAACAGCCCAAGGAAACACAGTCCTGTCCCACCCTGCTGACAGCTCTGCAGAAATATTGGGATTGTTTGTTTGGATTCAAAGCTGTCTCTGACAGGATGAGGGGATTCACTAAAATGGGATGTTTCCTACCTAGCAAAGGTGGCATCTCCTTTTATTTGGAATGCCATAAACAACATAAAATGTAGTAGTTCATAAAAACAGGGGAAAAAAACAGCTGGAAAAGCAGCAGCAACTCTGTGCTCCACAGTGAAGGGATGTCCTGCCTCAGGACACTTTTTGTAAGGACAACATTTCTCACCCCTGAACTGACCATCCTCACACTGCAAGAGACTTTCCCCTTGTGAAAATCACTGTGCCTCTGAACAAACCACAGGAGAATTCCTGCAACACCCTGAGAAGGGCTGGGGCCGGGTGGGACAGGGTTTTCTCATGAGTGACAAGGGACAGGAAAAGAGGAAATGGCCTCAAGTTGTGCCAGAGAAGGTTTAGATTGGATATTGCAGAATATTTCTTAATGGAAAGGGTGGTCAGTCTGGCACAGCCTGCCCAGGGAGTCACCATCCCTGGAGGGGTTAAAGAAATGGATGTGGTACTTGGGGACATGGGTCAGTGGTGGCCTTGGCAGTGCTGGGGGAGAGCTGGAGAGGGACTTTGGACAAGGCCTGGAGGGACAGGACACAGGGAATGGCTTCCCACTGCCAGAGGGCAGGGCTGGATGGGATTTGGGGCAGGAATTGTTCCCTGGGAGGGTGGGCAGGCCCTGGCACAGGGTGCCCAGAGCAGCTGTGGCTGCCCCTGGATCCCTGGCAGTGTCCAAGGCCAGGCTGGACATTGGGGCTGGGAGCAGCCTGGGACAGTGGGAGGTGTCCCTGCCATGGCAGGGGTGGCACTGGATGGGCTTTAGGGTCCTTTCCAACCCAAACCATCCTGGCACTCTGTGATGCTGGATATAGAAAATGAGCTTTATGCCACACTGAAATCTTCCTCACTGATTCCTCCTGACACCAGACCATTCCCCTCCAATAATTCCCTATTTCTCATCATCCCACTGGGCCAAGGACCTCATCTGGAGCCTTGCTGAAGCCTCCTCTGCTCTGCAGGTACCGATCCAATTTTCTCACCAAAATATGAAAAGTGTCAATAAAATCCAGCTCATTTCCACCCTGGAGTCCTCAGCTCTGGAGAAGGACATGAACCTTCCACAGCTTGAGCAGGGATATTTTTCTACTGGGAAATGTGACTGATCCATGAAAAGTCTGAGCCCCGAGTTCATTAAAACTTCACTAATTGGAGGCTTAATGGTGAGAGGGAAGGACCTTGCAGCCTGACTCGAGCTCACTGCAGACACTCATCCTGGTAGAGACCAGGAGAAATGGCATTTATTGATGTGATCAATTCTATCCCTGGAAGAAGAACCTGTTGTGAGGGACATCAGCACCAGCATCAGCTTTGGGGTGGCCTTTTGCCTGAAAGGAATCTTCATTTCATCAGTCCTTGAGTCTAGTATTGGTTTCAGCAGTCCCTGAGTGCAGTTCCTTTGCAAATGTTACTTGATGTTTGTTATTTGCCCAAGAGCCTTGGCTCAACGGCAGCATTTTCATCCCATCCCATCTGCTGGAGAAATTCCTTCTTTTGCAAAATAAAACATTACAGATTTGGCAGAAGAAAAAGCTGAGGACAGAGGCTGAAATCAATCCTGTGGCACTCAGTTGAAGAAGGACCAGGCTGCAAAGCCAGGCTGTCCTTTGCCTTCCCTTCAGCCCTGACCTGGGAACATCTCCAGAGCTCCATTTGCAGAGGACAAAGTGTCTGCTCAAGCCCAAATGGGATTGTGATCCCTGGGCATTTGGGATCACATCCATCCTGCTGTGTCAGGGGAAGGCTTGAGCTTGCCATGGATTTATCTTGAACTTTGCTGGTTTGTCTGAACAAATGCAAATCTTGCTGTGTTCCTGCCCTACACAGTGACCCCGTGGGTTTGGGGTCAGGCCTGATGGATCCCCCCAGCTCTCAGGGGTGACACCCCCTCAGTGCTTGGCTGCAGGAGGGCCCTTTGGAAAGGTCCTGCTCCTTTCCTTGCTGGGGCTCAGGCTCCACCACCAGCTCCACAAAGTCCTTTTCCCTTTTCCTTGGTGACACATGTCAAGTTTTCTGTTTTCCCTGCTCACAACAAGCTGCCTTTCCCTGCAGGAAATCTGTGCTCCCTGGCCAGCTGTTCCAGCTCATCAACTCCTGTCATCTCTGACACTTTTCCTGGAGCGCTTCATCTCGGCTTGAAATCCCTCAGGAGAGAGAAATTCACATCTGGTGAGGGTTTGGAGTGGCTCCTTCCCTGCCCCTTTTCTGTCCTGCTTGGCACAGCCACACCGAGGGGAGGCTGTGCTTTGCTGCCCTCGGAGTGCCCTCCCCAGCCTGCTTTGTCATTTCTTGGGCTCCCCCAGTCTTTGTTGCCCTGAGAATCATTTCACAACAGCTGATTTCACCAAGAGTGGGTAAAGGAAAGCGAAAAGAAAGGAACAATCTAAACTGCACCGAGAGCTGCTGCTCTTTGGTAGCTCAGAATCGCTGAACCCCAGAATGGTTTGGGTTGGAAGGGACTTTAAAATCATCTCCTGCCCTGGGCAGGAACACCTTCACTAGACCAGGCTGCTCCAAGCCTGGTGTTTCATCATCTCTGTGGTCCCTCTGTAACCTGCCCATTTACTGTGGATTAATTTTCCTGTCAGTGCTGGAGCCAGGCTGAAATATCTGCTCTCTACCTGAGTGTGTCAAGTGCACCTGGATTTTATGGGAGAGAGAAGGTGAGCAGACTCTGTCATATCTGCTTGGAGCTTAGGCATCCAAACAGGTCCATTTTTCACTGATATTTTTCCCAGTAAAAGAAAATGTGAATTCTTCAGGATTTTGGGTTGGTTTGGGGTTTTTTTTGTGTATTTTTGTTTGTCTGTTTGTTTTTTGTTTTTTGGTTTTTTTAAATTCCTTTTGTGTTTTTTCTTTTTTTGGCATCGTGGTCAATTGAATCAAATTTACATTTAGGCAATAAAAGTTCACAACAGACTCTGCCAACTTCTGTATTAAACTCTTTCTTTCCCTTTGCATGCTCTGGTTGGAGAAATTTGATGTTGTTGTTGATTCTCCAAGGGAAAAGCTGGAAAGAGCTGTAAGGAAGGGAGTCCCTGAGCCCCCAGAACTGCTCTGGGTGTGCGTGTGCACATCCATATCCATCAGAACTGATGCAATTAAAAGGAAGGCATTGTAAAATATAATTTGAAGCAGTTTGCAGCATTCATGCATGATTTTCAAATTATTTGGGAAGAGAGAAGTTATCAGAGTTGACAAGGCAATGTTATATGCAGTGAGAAGGAATAAAACTTAGTCTTCAATTTATAAATTCGGTCAATTAATAAAGGAATGGATATAAATGAGGTGCTCAGGATCTGGGAGAACAAAGGGGAATCTGCTTCTCTCAGAGCTTAAAGAGCCAAAGCAACACATGCTGGAGAAGATGGAAAAAGACATCCTGGGAATAGGTGTTACTGTTAGCTGCTCTTTAGAGGTGCTAATGAAAACTCCTTCAAATTAACGGAATCACAGGGAATCCTGAGGATTCGATAAATTTCCGGGATTTGGCTGTGTGAATTTGACATGCCTCCATCAAGGAAATGTTATCACTCCCCGCCTCAGCCCTGCAAACAGCTCCCGTAAATTTCCCTGGGCTAATTGCTCTTTAATAGCTTGTTGTGTGAGCACTCGCTAATTACAAGTCAGGCAGCTTTGTGAAAACGTCTGAAATATTCCTACAGGTGAGAAATGGGTTTGGGGAAGAAAGGAATTTTTGACAGAGTGTGGTTTGTGAGTCTTGGGTGATCTGAAGTCCTGCTTCAAATACCAGCACTGAGTCAGAGCATCGCTGTCATTAGACATAAATAATTCATCAGGTGAAGAGATCCAGGTAGCTCTGGCTTTTCTCTGGGTGCTGCATTTTAAATTAAAAACAGCCCATCTCTTTATGCTGTTGTTTGTTTCTTAATTCCTGCAGGTTTCCCTTGGCCTCTGCCATTGGGGCCCAGTACAGGACACAGAGGATGTGATCCCAGACTGGAGCATCCCCACAGAGATGGGGAACAAGAGGAGGAAAATGGGACTGCGAGGGGGACCCAGGGATGTGTGGCACTGCTGAGACCCCTCAAACCCCGGGGTCCCTCCTGGGCCCCTCAGGACAACACAGACCCCGAGGGGCTGGGGGTGTCCAGGGAAGGGAACGGAGCTGGGAAGGGGCTGAGCCCCAGGAGCAGCTGAGGGAGCTGGGAAAGGGGCTCAGCCCACAGAAAAGGAGGCTCAGGGGGGACCTGGTGGCTCTGCACAACTCCCTGCCAGGAGGGGACAGCCGGGGGGGTCGGGCTCTGCTCCCAGGGCACAGGGACAGGAGGAGAGGGAACAGCCTCAGGCTGGGCCAGGGGAGAGTCAGGGTGGACATCAGCAGGAATTTCCCCATGGAAAGGGTGCTCAGGCCTTGGCAGGGGCTGCCCAGGGAGGTTTGGAGTGCCCATCCCTGGAGGTGCCCAGGGAAGGGCTGGAGGTGGCACTCAGAGCTCTGGGCTGGGGACAAGGTGGGGATGGGGCACAGGGTGGGTTCAGTGATCCTGGATGGCTTTTCCAGCCCCAGTGATCCTGGGATTCTGTGTGGTCCGTGTGCAGCAGTGCCAGGGCTGGTGCTGAGGTTCCTTAGGAGACACAACAGCAATCCCAGCAAGCCCAAAGGGCAGGAGGTCCCTGCCACCCTCATATTGCATTTCTGCTTCTGGCTTCAGCCTTGGCAGAGACTTCCAGATCAGTGGAATGGGATAAATTCCTGGCAAGATGCAGACTTTGCTAACTACAGAACAAAAAGAAAGGCAGAAGGAATCCCCAGACATCATTAGTCCTGACTGTAATTTATGCAGTAAAAATAAAAAGTGATGGCTTTAATTGTTGCCTCTGGGAGCATCAATTGGAGTTTTCATCCCACGTTTAGATGCTAATGGTGCAATCCATCACTCCAGGGCCATTCTGGGGTAATGGTGGGCTTTAGAGGTCGATGAGAAGTGAATTCCTGATGAAGTACTGAATGCTGGAAGAGGAAATATTGAATGCTGGAAGAAGAAATACTGAACACTGGAAGAGGAAACACTGAATATTGGAAGAGGAAATACTGAATGCTGGAAGAGGAAATATTGAATGCTGGAAGAGGAAATATTGAATGCTGGAAGAAGAAATACTGAACACTGGAAGAGGAAATATTGAATGAACAAGTATTTGGAAGTATTTGGAAGATGAAGGAGATACAGTGTTGGCTTTCAGAGAACATCTGAGCTCATTTTCTCCACTCGTGGAGGTGGAACTGTGGGGTCTGGACTGCTGAAGCTCAAGATAAGGGTTTATCACAGCTGCTATTTGCTTATCTTATGGCAAGGGAAAAGAGCATAATGTTTGCTTTTAGTATTCCCTAAACTCCATCTGTTTCTTTGGGAAGAAGTTTTCCTCCTGGTGGATGTAATATCCCATGGATGGACACGTGCAGCATGGGCAGGTTCAGAGTAGATGTCAGGAGAAGAATCCCACCTTCACTGCAGAGGAGAAGAAGAGAGACCTCGAGTGAATAATTTGCCAAGTTATTTTGGGAAGTTCTGTGAACTTCCAGCACATCCAACTGGTGCTGTCAGGAAATTTCACACCTAGCAGGAGAAATCCTCTCCTTGGGCTTGCTCTGAAACTGTCTCCTGTTTCACTTGTACCCTCCCCAGCTCCAGTCATCACCTTCCCAAATTCTGACATAGAAAAGATAACCCAATTATCTTTTTCTCCACCAAAGTTTCTTCTTTTTAGCCACCAAAGTTTCTTCTTTTTAGCCACCAAAGTTTCCTCTTGAGGAAGCACCACCTGGAATTCATGAAGGTTTCCTCCTCATTCACTTCTCCCATCCCACCATCTCCCTTCCACGACAGGGTGGAGCAGATCCCAATGACATCCAAGAAGTGAACACACACCACGAGCTGGTTTTTTTTCCCAATTCCTTTCTCAGTCTTTCCCAGTTTTCCACTTGCTGTTTGACTGCTGAGGGCTGAGCTGACATTCCCATGGATCTGCTAAAAATAACTCCAGGATCTCATTCCCGAGTGGTGCCAGCCCTTTCCGAGCTCCAGGGATGCCCAGTATGGAAAAGGTTTGGTGTCACTCCGTGTTTATTTTGCCATGGAAGGAGGGCACCAGGGATGAGCATCAAGAACAGCATCTTTCTTCTACAGCCCATGGAGCATCCTGGGAGCTTTCCACATCCTTCTGCCTGGGCTTGCCTCCCAAAAGTGGGGCAAACAGACACTGGAACCAGCCTGGCCATCATCCAGACTGAGAAATCATCCACCTTCACCCTACAGACATCTGCCCACTGGCTCACAGCTCCCACTGGAGAGCAAATCTGCAGGAAAAGCCCCTGGGATGGCAGGAAAAGGAGCACAGTCCCCATTCTGGTGCAGCTGTGAAACTGGAACCCCACTGGAAATGGCCCTGCTGGTGTCCTGCTCCCTTTCTGAATGCACTTTCCTCCCTCAGTGCTCACTCCTACAGCTGGAATTTTAATTCTCAAGGGTTTTTAAGCTGGAAAAGCATCAGTGTCCTCCATCCTCTCCTGTCTAAGTCAGGTAGGTGTTTATTAATACTCAACACAGGGATTCACCTGTTGGGGAAAAGCTGCTGTTCCAGTGAATCCAGGGAATCTGTCCAGCAGCCAGGTGGGAACAGCTCCAGCACAAGGAAACAATTTTAACTATGATCCAGGAGTCAGGATTCCCACCTTCTCTGTGCACCAGTGCCTAGAGATGTGTGTCCATAAAATCCCATTTTGGAGAGAAAGCTCTGCTCCGAGACTGCTGCTGGCTTTGGGAGGAGCTGGGATGGCTCCAGCCTCGGTTCTCACCAGACTGACTGATCCCTCAGCCTGCCTCAGCTGATATCTGCTGCTCCTGGGGTGCCACATCTGCCTATGGATCTCAACCTGCCTGCTGGGATATCGAGGAGAAACTCCAGAAACTCCCTGCTGGCCCTGGAGAAGGAAGAGCTGCTTTTCAAGGAGCCCTTCTCACTTTGTGGCTGTTTCACACTGTGGGGCACAGGCTGGAACAAGGGGAGTTTTAAAGTCCCTTCCAGCCCAAACCATTCAAGGATTCCATGATTTCATGATTCTATTATTTCATCATTCCATAATTCCATTACTCCATTATTTCATGATTCTGTGATTTCATCATTCTGTAATTCCATGACTCCATTATTCCATGATTCCCTGCTTCCACGATTCCATGATTCCCTGATTCCATGATTCTACAATTTTATGATTCCATGAGGCTGTGACTCCAATGCTCTATGATTCTATAATTCCATAATTCTGTGATTCCATAACCCTGATTTCAGGATTCCATGAATTCATGATTCCGTCATTTAATGAGCTACATTTTACATTTCTCTTGAATCCAGGAACTGTTGGGCCAAGTGGGTTTTTACATTTTGGGAAACTGTGCCATTTTCCTGCATTTTAATGGCTGGTGGGAATTACAGTGGCAGGAACCACGAAAACCTGACACCACCTGAGTTTTTTGTCTCCTTATCCATGGAAATTTGGCTCATTAGAATGGATAACACAGCTCATTGATGTGAACTCATCCCCTTGTCACACTGTGTCATTTTCTATAAACCCCTGAACCACCCCTTTGGTGCCAAAGCCTCAAGATTCACCAGACTCCAGGACAATCCCACTTTCCAAATGTGCAGTTTAATACTTTGGACTGAGCATCCAATTTCCCACTGGAAATAAAAAGGAAAACCAACTTGTTTATCCAAGTTCCATTTGAGCAGAGCATTATCTTCAATGCTCCACACCAGCTCCAGTTACTGCCTCAAATTCAGTGTGGGAGGGCTGAGACTCCCCAAAAGCCCCACAGCAGGCTGGGAGCACAGCTGCAGCTGAGCTCCAGATGTGCTCCTGCTGAGTCAGACTGGCTGCAAAGAGAGGAGAACAAAGAGGGCGGGATTGGGAAGGGATTTTTTGTTGGGTGTTATGAAAGTGGAAAATGGATATTATGGATATGAAAGGCAAACATAAAATCATGGAATCAGGAGTGAATGCTGAGTTAATAAGTTGAGTTTGCATTTTCAGTGTGTGAGCAAGGAAATAATGGATTGGGTTTAGGAGGGGGTTGTTTTTATGCCTTTTATTACTGAGGCTGCTTCCCTGCCTGGCAATCCTTCTGAGAACACCTGACTTCATCCCCAGCTCCACAGGCACACGAAAGCAAAAGAAAGATGGAGCAAATGTCAGCCAAGCAGTAGGAAATAACACCCAAATAGCAAAACAAAGCAGCTGAGTGCTTTCCAGAGAGGATGGAGCAGGTCTTCCCATGTGGGAGGCCATGGCCAAGGCTCAGCTAGGAATTAAACACAAATCCAGGTGTCTGCATTGTCTGGGTTCTCTGGAATTGTTGAACACACATCCCAGCAATGCACTGGACTCCAAAGCCTGGCTTTAAGCAGAATCCAAGGCACAGTGGTCACCCTCAAGGGCAAAAGGAGAGGGGCACAAAAGCAAATCTGAAAACACAAAACTTTTATTTTCCCCCAGCAACCAACATTTCCTGGTAAATTGACAGACTGGAAAAAGGAAAAATGCTCCTTGGGGGCTCCACTAGGAACAAGGCAAGGTGGCAAATCCATGCTCTAGCTTCCTATGGTGGATCTCAGGGAAAAGTTCTTCCCCAGAGGGTGCTGGGCACTGCCCAGGCTCCCCAAGGAATGGGAATGGCCTGAGGCTGCCAGAGCTCCAGGAGCATTTGGACAGGGTGGGATTGTTGGGGTGTCTGTGCAGGGCCAGGAGCTGGATGATCCCTGTGGTCCCTTCCACTCAGGATGTTCCATGACTCTCCTGGGAGATGGAGAGTGCTGCCTTTGTGCCTCTGGTCAGGCAGAGCTTTGGCCCAGGAGGCTCCAGAGCAGGGAAGCAGCAGAAGCTCCTGGGACTGGTGTGTGCAGTCAGCACCACCCAGCACTGCTCCTTTGCACATTATCACTGCTGATGGCTTCGAAACCACGGCTTTCAGCATCCCCAGCTGCTCCCAGCCCTGCTGGAATGCACAGCCAGTCTGGGTTTTGGACAGAGACAAACTCACTTTTCAACAAGATCCAACCTCTATTGCCAGTGTAAGGAAGCTCTGAAGCTCTGCTGGATGAAGCTATTAATAAAAGAAATGTAAACACACACAGTATTTGCAATAATTCTCCATTACCCACTCCACAGGCAGCTTGGAACAATGCACGTGGAGCAGGTGCCTCGTTGCTCTCTGTTCCTATCAGGACTGATTTTATGAGGATGAGATTTTTGCTCTGGAATGTTTCAGAAGCAACTGAGAAACAGATGGGGAAGGAAGCTGCACATGGGCAGCACTAAATCCACCCTGTCTGTGCTAAAAGCTCTTGCTGCAAGGAGAAGTGACAAGCACAGGGACATTTTGGGGCAGCAGCAGCTCAAAGGAAGGAATGCAGCAGGCTGGCAAATCAAGCAGGGCTGGGGAGCTGGGAAAAAACCCCAGGTTTTCCTGGGATTTAGTAAACCCAGAGGTCCAGAACTTTGGGAAATGTCTTTCTCTGCAGGAAGAAGTTTGCTTGTGATGCTGCCACAGTGGGGACAACTTGGGTTATGTGCCAGAGAATTCCAGCTCCATAGCTGGGATCTCTGGGATGAAACCTGCCTGACCTTCCCACGCTGGGGGGTGAGGAACTGGAGTAAAAAAAGGCAATCTTCCCTGTGGCACATCCAACATGCTCAGCTCCTCAGGTGCTCCTGAAGGTGACAAACAGAGGCTTTTGGGGTGCTCCTGAGGGTGACAAACAGAGGCCTTTTGAGTCCCTGGCAGGTGGCACTTCAGGGAGGCTGTGACAGGAGGTTCTGAGCCACCCCAGAGCAGGTGACCTCACTCCTGAGCCATCTCCATCCCAAGGCCATCCCTCCCATTCCGTGCCCTGCCATCCTTCCTGCCCCAGGGCGTTGGCATCAACAACCCCACATCCCTCAGCATCACAAAGCTCAGCTCTTGTGGGGTTTGTTTCCAAGGAACACTGAAAACTGGAGCATCCATGAAACCTGGGAATTACTGTAATTTAATGAAAATTTTATCTTGTTGATCCGATCATATCCTAAAAGCACCCGCAAGCTCTGGCTGTGCGATCAGAGCAGTTCCTGGGATTCCAGGAGTCCTGCTCCCCTGATAGCTCACCACACACTGAGACCGTGGGGATGTGAAATTCCTGCTTCCTGCATAGAAATGGAACACGCAGCACTTGGATTTATTCCCCAGGGAGCCGGAGGAGAAAGGGAATGAGGGCAACAGGAGAAACCAGAGCAGCTGCAGTGGATGTGCCCAGGTACAGGCTCTGCCACAGACAGGAGAGGCTCCTTCAAATGCAGCCCCAAGTCTGTTTTGCTTGGAAAAATGGGAGATTTCTGTCCATTTTCTGGCACATCCAAGGGAGAGTTTGAATCCCAGTGCCATGGGGGCTGCAAACCCCAGCGGGGGCAAATCTGTGCTGAGGGGAAGACATGAAAAGATTGCTAATTAAAGCCATTAACTGATTGACTTCTCCCCTGAGCTGAGTGGAAATAACTTCCCAAAGCCTAGGCTCCTGCTCCCTCCGTGCTGAGGCTCAGCAATTCCAGCAGGGAAGGAGGTGATCAGCAGATCCCTCTCCTCTGACAGCTGAGTTCAGTCCTCAGGCAGCAGCTGCCCCTGGGATTCTCTTCCATGCTGGGAGAGGGAGTGCTGGTGGAGGGATTCACTCCCTGATCCAGCCTTTTGTCACCTTCCAGCTGCCCCTGGGGTGCTCTGGCTGCACAGACAACTGTGACAGCTGTGGCCCTGCCACCTCTTCAGGTGGGGCCACCCCTCAAGCAGGGGTTGGTCCCCATCCCCACAGACTGAAAATCCGATTTTCTGGGAACTATTTCCATCTTAGGTACCTTCCCCTGCTCTAAAGAGAACAGCGACTTATGAATCACCGGGTTCATCACGTTGAAAGAATGTGACTTTTTATTGTCAGTGATATTTGAAGTATTTAAAGTTTGAACATGTCTTGTTCATGCTAAAAGGGAACAGGACTTCATCATCCCCCACCCACGGTGACCTCCACACTGAGAGGGAATATTGCTGCCTCCTCAAAGCCACTGCAATTGTTATTGTGATCAAAAGATTCTCCAATTTGGCAAAACTGCCTAAAAACAATTGGCTAAAAGCACCCTGATACTACCCCCCCTCAAACTGTGCCACTGGGGAATGTTTTCAATCAATGTCTAAATCAAGGTTTCATTTCTTGTTATGATGGAGCAGTTCAGGAGCTCCTGAAATCCCACTCCACATCTCCAATATCCAGGCTCTCCTCTTCAGATTCCCATTTCAGTGATAGGTTCAAAGGATGGATCTATTTGTGTTTGATGTTCTGCCTGTTTCCTGTATCTCCTTCCTGCCCTTTACTTTGGCTCTAGGTTGGACTTGATGATCTCAAAGGTCTTTTCCAACCTTAATGATTCTCTAATTATGAATGAGAAATGTTTCCATCCCTGCAGTGAGCTGAGACTTTGACCTCTGCAGCTTTTCAGATGCAACACCAGTGATCAAAGTCCTCATAATCAGGGATTTTATTTATTCCCAGCCACAGAAAAGCCTTCTCAACGGAATTCCAGATCTCATTTTCTGTGCAAATCATTATTTGGGATGTGGTGGCTGCACCTGCTTGGGCTTTGTGTTTAAAGAGAGGGGCAGGTTGTCTGAAATGAGCTCTCTGCACATCCAGTGTGGCCACAGCAGGAGCTGCTGATCCTCCAGAGCTGTGTCCTGCTTCCCAGAGCCACGGAATCATGGAATAACAGACTCATGGAATAACAGAATCATGGAATTTGTACATCTCAGTGAAGCTGTGGCTGCCCCTGGATCCCTGGCAGTGTCCAAGGCCAGGCTGGACACTGGGGCTGGGAGCACCCTGGGATAGAGGAAGAGGCTGGAACAAAGTGGGCTTGAAGGTCTCTTCCCCCCCCAAACCATTCCGTGACTCCTGACATCTCCTCCTGCCCCCCTTTTGAGCAAAGGAATTAAGGTAAGGAAGCCTCCAGGACCCGACCTGATGAAGCTGCACCAGTGCCTGGTGCAGAGCCACCACCAGCGCCACTGTGTCACCAGGAGTGCCAGCCACGAGGGGCTCCTGAGGTGACGAGCCATGATGGGGACAAGTGACCGCCAGGACGGGAGTGTCCCCACCCCCTGTGTGACCAGAGGAGCCCTGGCCATGGCAGAAAGGGCACAGAGGGTGAGGGGGCACAGAGGGTGAGGGCACACACACAGGGTGAGGGCACACACACAGGGTGAGGGGACACACACAGGGTGAGGGGACACACACAGGGTGAGGGGACACACGGGGTGAGGGCACACACGGGGTGAGGGGACACACACACAGGGTGAGGACACAGAGGGTGAGGGCACACACACGGGGTGAGGGCACACACACAGGCTGAGGGCACACACACAGGCTGAGGGGACACACACACAGGGTGAGGGCACACACACAGGGTGAGGGG
>WAAE01001251.1:104153-119298 GCA_013400495.1 Nicator chloris
GGACACACACAGGGTGAGGGGACACACACAGGGTGAGGGGACACACACAGAGGGTGAGGGGACACACAGGGTGAGGGGACACACACAGGGTGAGGGGACACACACAGGGTGAGGGGACACACACAGGGTGAGGGGACACACACAGGGTGAGGGGACACTTGCAGCCCCCCAGCAGCGCTGCCACCCCACAAACAGTGACCGGCAGTGACAAAGGCCACTTCAAGGCTTCACTGGGACTCCGTCACCCCCTCAGCCTCCTGCCCACCGCCGGGGCTCTGACAGCCGCTGGGGGCCGGGGGCACGGCTGCCGGCAAGGGGAGCTCTGCCCCGGACAGCAGCAGCCCGGTTTGCCCACCGGCCGGCACCCGAGGGCTCCGAGGCCGGGACTGATGCTGCAGGTGCTGAATGAACCGAGTGCAGCTTTCATTGCACCATAATATCCCACGTCCATCAATGGCACAGGCCGGGAGGCTCTGACAGCAGCCGGAGGCGGGCGGGGATAATGTCAATTATCCCGGGCAGGTTTAAGGTCTCTTCACAAGGTCTGTGATGACCTCGGTGAGTCAGGACTGGGGAGTTTCTGATGTTGTGGGAAAAATACTCTCAGGGGAGGAAAGTTCAGAGCTTTTCCAGTTTCACATTCAGAAAGCAAGAATAAATATTATAAAGTTGCCATAATAGCAGGCGCTGGCACAGGGTAATAAATGTTATAAAGTTGTCATAATGAATATAATAAAGTTATCACGTTCCCCACAAATTTCTGAGATGCAACGAACTCCCCCACCACAGAAGTTGGCAACTCTTGTTGCAATTAAATTTTTAATCTCATCCATATTTCTCCTGTGTCCCTGGATGCAGGAGTGTGACAGAACACTGCCAGGGTGTTTCCTCCCGCAGATTCCAAGCCTTGCCTTCTATAAATGCGATGATTCTTGCCTTGTTTTCCATCTGCTGTGGGCCAGGGCAGCAGCTCCGTGCTCTGGCAGGGGCACCGTGTCAGGGCTGATAACCAAAGTCAGCACTGATTACCCAACACCCGGAAAGGAGCCGGGCTGGAAGTGGAGAGAGGATTAGAATCGTTCCTGGTGAATTTTAATGGCCTTTAATCAGCCACTCCATGCTGATTACCACAAACAGCAGAGCCTGTTTCCTCTGAGTGTGCATGGCTGGGATGGATTGGGGCTGGAACTGCCCTAATTGAATTCCTGCTCAGCAATCAGCGCTCAGCTGGCTCCAGAGCCACCCAGGTGGGGACAGGAAAGGATTCCTCAGGGCTGGGAGAGCCCCCAGCCCTCTGTTTGCTCCTTCTCCCATTGCTCCTTCCCTGCCCCTGCCTGGCAGAGCCCTGCTGGCCTCTGGCTGTGGGAGAGGAACAAAATTCCTCCCTGTGAGGGTGGGCAGGCGCTGGCACAGGGTGCCCAGAGCAGCTGCGGCTGCCCCTGGATCCCTGGCAGTCCCCAAGGCCAGGTTGGACATTGGGGCTTGGAGCAGCCTGGGACAGTGGGAGGTGTCCCTGCCATGGCAGGGGTGGCACTGGGTGGGCTCCAAGGTGCCTCCAACCCAAACCAGTCTGGGATTCTGTGAATAATGAACACTCTCAGAGAGGGAGGGGTGGTTGGCAAAGCAGATCCAGGCTGCCAGAGGAGTGACCATTCTTCAGGACATGGATCATGTTTATCTTTAACCCAGGGAGATCTGGGGGAAGTTTGGAGAGAGACTATGTCACCACTGCCAGAGAAAGGCACTCAGAAAGTGCTGTTGTGAGCCCCAGGGTCATGGAAAGTGTTGGGTGGGAAGGGACCTCAAAGCCCGCCAGTGCCACCCCTGCCATGGCAGGGACACCTCCCACTGTCCCAGGCTGCTCCCAGCCCCGATGTCCTGCCTGGCCTTGGGCACTGCCAGGGATCCAGGGGCAGCCACAGCTGCTCTGGGCACCCTGTGCCAAGGCCTGCCCACCCTGCCAGGGAACAATTCCTGCCCAAAATCCCATCCAGCCCTGCCCCCTGGCAGTGGGGAGCCACAGCAGTGGGCTACTGCTATGGAAATACCTTCATAACTCAGGTTTGCAGGCCTCTGTCACCAGCCTTGGGGACACCTGCCCCAGTTCAGTGCACTTCAGTGCCAGCCAGGCCATGTGTGACAACCCCAGGGTCACACAGGACAAACTGCTCTGAGCCAAGGAAATGCAAAACTCCACATCAAACACCTCAAAGTCGTTTTCTTTTGGCCCAGTCCTCCACTTTCTGTTCCAAATGATACAAGAGAAACCCCATTTGATTTGTTTGCTGAGAAACAGGCCCCAGATAAATGAGGGTGTTGTGTCACATTTCAAAACACATTGATGAAAACCAGGCATATATTCAGGAAAAACAGGGCAGGAATTCTGGGCCCAGTGGCAATTTCGAAGCCTTTGATCGAAGTCCCTCTTGGGTGAAAACAGAAGGCAATTTGAAGGGAATTGGATTCAGGAAAATGTGTTGGTTATTCCCAGTCATCAGTGTAAATATTCTCTGATTCTCTATCATACACCCACCCAAAATGAAAACCTCAATTCAGTGCAGGAGGAAGGAGCACAGCACACACAGACCAGGCTTAGCTCTTCCCCTCCTTCCCAAGATCCTGATCTTGGAAGATTTATGCCAGCAATTCCCTGCCTGTGCCAGGTCCGGCATGAATCAAGATATGAACCAAAACACAAACCTAACCCCTAAATCTAAATCTTCCCAACAAGCTGAGATCACACCCAAAGGTTTGGCTCACGGTACCAGGACACCTCCCCTGCCAGCCAAAAGCACGTTTGGAGCAGTTTTGGTGCAATTTTGGAGCAGTTTAGGAGCTGCTTTGGGCCAGCTCAGCCCTGTCCCACAGCAGCTTGCCTGTTCCCTACCCAGCTCTGTTCTGAGGCACGGGCACCACTGATCTGCTGGGGCTTTTCCCCACATCAAGAGCTTAAACTGAGCCCCAGTTCCACAGAAGTCGAGGAAAGCTCAGAAGGTGCTGAAGGTGCCTCAGCTGGCTCAGGGACAGCAAGGCAGAGGGGAGGCTTCTCTCCCCTCCCTCCGTCCTCACAGGGCTTTGTTCTCCTCCTCTGAAAGGTCACAAAACAACAATCCTGGGCAAGAGGGGTTATTTTCCACACCTATCCTGAGCCGAGCCAGCAGTTCCTGGTAGGTTTCACCCTCATTTGATTCTGTGATTATAATAAATTCCCCGTCTGCCCTGAAAACGCCCTTGAACTCGAGAACTTTTGAATGGCAATATGTCTTTGTTTAGGGAAAGAGGGGTGCAGTTTGCTGGAGGGCGTTTGGAATATCCACACAGGGGCTTTTGAGCATGAGTTCAGCAGAGCTTTCCTGCCTGTCTCTGTTAAAAACGTGGCATCGAAAAATGCCAGGATAAGGCTGACATAGCAAAAGGAAGCCAACACTGGGGAATAGATAAATTTAACCTAAATTTATCTAAATTTTTTTAAGGTAAATTTTTTTATATTAAATCCGGAATCCCAGCATTGTTTGGGTTGGAAGGGACCTTAAATCCCATCCAGTGCCACCCCTGCCATGGCAGGGACACCTCCCACTGTCCCAGGCTGCTCCAAGCCCCAGTGTCCAACCTGGCGTTGGGCACTGCCAGGGATCCAGGGGCAGCCACAGCTGCTCTGGGCACCTGTGCCAGGGCCTGCCCACCCTCCAGGGAACAATTCCTGCCCAAGATCCCATCTAACCCTGCCCTCTGGCACTTTAATCCTGGATAATGTTGTGAAAGCATGAACCCACACACCAGCTGGCCATAAAATAAATATTTATATTGCCTCAATTGTCTCGTATACAAAGGACACAAGTGGTGGAAGCTGAAGTTCACTGATTTATCCTCACCCGGGATCAGAGCCCCTGAAATCCCTGGAATGTGGCACTTCCACCTAGCCGGGCTGCCTCCCTGACAGCTCCGGCTCTGCTCCTTTCAGATGCCTCCCTTTGTGTCATTTGTCTCTTTATTGCTTTGTCACCCCTCAAGTTTGAGGGCACTGGAGGGGATGTGTGTGATAATGATCCCCNGGGAGCTGCAG
This sequence comes from Nicator chloris, assembly GCA_013400495.1. Taxonomy (NCBI): domain Eukaryota; kingdom Metazoa; phylum Chordata; class Aves; order Passeriformes; family Pycnonotidae; genus Nicator; species Nicator chloris. Next base: position 108,217 of record WAAE01001251.1, read on the forward strand.
GGGCACAGGGGAGCTGCTGGAGTGACAGGGATGTGTGTGATAATGATCCCCTGGGCAGGGGACTCCCGGGGGAAACATCAGAACCAACCCCAGCAGGGGCAGGAGGAGATGAAAACCACACAAATCACTGTCAGGGGATGATGCCCCCATCCCTTCCCCAGGGAAGGCAGCAGCTCCCACTCCCTGCCCCAAACCCTTCCATGAGCTCCACCCTGCTGGGTTATCCCGAGGGTTGGCTCTGCTCAGAGTAGGAAATTTGGACACTAAAACCCATCTCTGGGGGGAACTGCAGCATTATTGTGGCTCATTGTGAGCAGAGATCTTCCCCTTAGGTGCCACACCTGCTTATTCACACTCAAAAATGATCAAAATCGGTTCTGAGCACTTTCCACTGAGCTCACACAAATACTGGATCCTTCCACAGCTCCCTCAGGTTGCTCTGGGCTCCTGGCTGTGTCTACGTTCTTTAAACTGAGTAAATGTGTTGGATCACGGAATCATTAATTCCAATGACCTCTTGAGAGTGTTGTGTACTCAACAGCAAAAATAACAAAACAAATATCTTTGTACACCACACCAGCACTGCCAGCTCTGGAGGCTGCAGCCACCTCAGAGTGCAGATTTCTGTCTCTGTCAGCACAAAAACAAACCCAAACCTCCTCAGACAGAGAAATGATGGTGCAGAAAACACCCAGACAAAGGAACAGGTTCTCAGTGAAGTGGTAAATTTGTTTAAAGAAAAATCCTCAAGGAATTTCTCTTGAAGATCAGCATTGTTCCATTCACCTGGTAAAACTGCATTAGGGATCTGCTGGGAAATTTGCTGATAAATTCAAAGCCTGGGAAGGGTCTGCCTGGCCAAGGGGGCACTGGTGCAGTGATGTGAGATGGTCACAGCACCACGAACACCCTCAGGCCCTGCACACACCCAAAAGCCCGGAAATTACTGACAAAAAAACAAACTGAAGTAAAAAAACCCCAAACTGAAATAAAACCCTCCAAACTGAATTAAAAAAACCCCAAACTGGAATAAAACTCTCCAAACTGAAGCCCAACAGCCCCAGTGGCCGCACTGGTGGCACAAGTGCCTGGGGAAAGCAGGGCAAGATCTCAGAGCAAGGGGAGGGAGATGGCCCAGCCCCTGTCCCACCTCCTGCCAGCAGCAGAGTGGCCCAGGGGACAGGGCAGGATGGAGCTGAACCTGCAGGACAGCCAGGCCATCTCCACCTCCTCAGCAGGGATGGCCAGGACACATCTCCACCCTGGTGGCCACAGGAATGTCCCCATCCTGGCAGCAGCTCAGGACAGCTCGGGCCTGGGCAACTCTGCGAGGGCCACCAGTGTTGGGACAGCTGTGCCCTGTGCTGGGGACACACACACAGGTGACAGCTGGATGAGCATGGCAGGGCAGAGGGGACACCTCCCTTCCCCACGGGCAGCTCTGAACAGCTCCTGGTGCCTCTCCTGGGGGAGAAGCCCAGCCCCAGGTGGCCCTGGCAGGAGCTGCTGCAGGGCTGTGCTCAGGAGACACCTGGGGAGCATCACAACCCCCAGGGTAACTCAGGGCTCACTCAGGGCCTGCAGCCCCCGGGGGTTCTCTCAGAACCCCAGAAGGGTTTGGGTTGGAAGGGACCTTCAATCCCATCCCATTCCAATCCCAACACCTCCCACCATCCCAGGCTGCTCCAAGCCCCAGTGTCCAGCCTGGCCTTGGGCACTGCCAGAGATGGGGCAGCCACAGCTGCTCTGGGCACCCTGTGCCAGGGCTTTTGGTGCCAGGTTCCAGCAGACAGCACTGGAAATCTGGGATGCACACTGGGAAAATCCGAGTTACCCGCTGAGCTGTAGGGATTCCCTGGCAGTCAGGGCCTGCAGACCTTCCCTCCCCTCCCCTGCTCACCCTAAAGAACCCCAGCCCTCCCCCAGCCCCAGCCCCAGCGTCTTTGCAGCTTCTCCATTTGCATTTTCCCAAAGGTATTTTTTTCTCTTTTTTCTTTTTTATTTTTTTCCCAAGCAGGTAATTTATTTTTTTAGATTTTCTTTCACAGAAGAGGTGATTTTTTTTCTAACACATTTCTTTGTTGCCAACAGTCGCCAACACCTCGGGGTTTCGCTTGTTTATGAGCAATGGAGCGCCTATTTTCCTGGTTTTCCATCTTTTTCAAGCCTTAGTTCAGTTTCCCCAGTATTTTTACTCCACTGAATGCCAGAGTTTGGAGGAAGGACAAGGTGTAGATTTCTATCTCACCATGGGGATTCTTTAGAAAAGAAGAAATAAAAGAGGCCAAGTCTGTTTTAAACAATTCCCAAACTCTGATCTCCATGAAAATCAGACTCTTTTGAGTCAATTAAGATTGCCCTCAACAAAATTCCTGCAGTGCAGTGAAAGATGATTTGGTTACAGGAATGGGAAGTATCCAGGGAAGCCAAAGGCAGAGTCCTGCAGGATTAGAGCTCCTTCTGTGTTCTCTGTGCAGAGAGGGTGGATGGATGGATGGATGGATGGATGGATGGATGGATGGATGGATGGATGGATGGATGGATGGATGGATGGATGGATGGATGGATGGATGGATGGATGGATGGAGGGATGGATGGACGGACGGATGGACGGATGGATGGATGGAGGGATGGAGGGATGGATGGAGGGATGGATGGAGGGATGGATGGAGGGATGGATGGAGGGATGGAGGGATGGAGGGATGGATGGAGGGATGGATGGAGGGATGGATGGAGGGATGGATGGAGGGATGGATGGGTGATCCTGAGATCTGGATTGGGATTTAAGGCCAGGTGGAGCCTCCTCTCTGGCAGAAACTCCTTTCTGACACTGGGAGTGAGAAGATTTGGGATTTGTCCCTGAAAGTCCCCTGCCTGAAACTCACCACCATCACCCAAAGAGGCCTTTCCACAGGAAAAATGATCCCAATTCCAAGAAAACCAGGAAAGATCTCTGCCTTGGCTCCCAGTTCACATTGCAGTGGTTTTGCCGAGTAATCAAGGCCAAGGTTTCCAACCCCTCCTTTACTTTTCCAGCTGAGAAAACCCAAGAAATGGTTGATATTTTAAATGCACGGATTCTTTTTCTGTGGAAATCACTTGAAGATATCTCAGGTTCCACAATCAAAAAGTGCTGCCCAGAATGAGGTAATGCTGTGGGATGATTTGGTGGAAGAGGATCTGGGGAGGTGTTCCTGGTGCGATGGTCCAGCCCCCATTCTTCATCTTTGGCCCCATCCATCAAATTTCCACCCAAACTTTCAGCTGCATTTCCTGATTTAAAGCCCAGAGCAGCCACCAAGAGGGCAGGCACTGAATCTGTGAATCAGAATTGGCTTGGAATGGGTTGGCTTGGAGGGACCTTAAAGGTCATCTCACCCCCCCCCTGCCATGGCAGGGACCCCTCCCACTGCCCCAGGCTGCTCCCAGCCCCAATGTCCAGCCTGGCCTTGGGCACTGCCAGGGATCCAGGGGCAGCCACAGCTGCTCTGGGCACCCTGTGCCAGGGCCTGCCCACCCTCTGAGTAAAGAATTCCTTCCCAATATCCCTCCTCTCTTTCTCCCTGGCAGTTAAGAAGGTTCTTTGAAAAGCTGACACAGCAGCTCCTGAAATCCAGGAATTGAGATTTTTGCAGCAGAGCAGCTCAGCACCAGCAAAACATTCTGCTGCAAGATGTAAAATGTCCCATCCTATGGTTTTACAACATCCTGCACCAGCCCAGAGGGGCTGCACTGCCTCAGGAGGGGGAGGAGGAGGAGAAAAGGGAGGAAGGGCTGACCCCAGAGGGGCACTTGGATCTCTTCCCACATCAAATTGGACACAGACACAAACAATTCCTCTGCAGCAAGGCTCATTTGCCATCATCAGATTAACTCCTCTGCAGGGACAGGAGAAACTCACGCACAGGAAGCAACTGCAGCAGGTTTATCTCTGAACTCCATAAAGAAAAATCCCTCTCCAAGCAAAATTGTCTTTGGAGACAGCCCCGACACAGCCCCTCATTCCCTGCTCCCTCACTGCCTGCTCCTCCTCGGCCCCTCTGTGCCCTGCCCTGTGCCACCGACATTCCCACTCATTTTCCCCTTCATTTCACTCTATTAAGGCACTAATTGATTGACCAGATCGGGAGAGCCCAGATCTGTCCCCTGGGACTCTCCTGCACTCTCAGCGACAACTGCACACGGGGTTGGGGATGGGCAGAGCACTAAACCTCCGTGGCCAGCACGGGAGGGGGACCCTCCGTGTCCCAGCCCAGTCACGTCCCTCTGCTCTCCCGTGTTCCCAGCCAACGCTGACCCCCCTTCCTCTCGCTCCATTCCCTGCCCAGCCAGCCCCAAATGCAGCCCCCCACGGCTGGATGTGCTCCCTGCTCCATCTTCCAGGGAACCAAGTGTCCTTTGGTGCCTGTGCTGAGGGTGCAGCTCAGACCTCAGGGGTCCCTGCTGTCCCTGCACATCCCTCCCTCCTTGCACAGGGGTGCTGTTGGATTTTTGGCCATTCCTACTCACACAAAAAAGATCATAAGTCCCAGGACATCCCTCCCCCTAGCAGAAGTCAGTGGGAGCCTGGAGAAAGGCAAAGGTTCCCCCAAACCCAGAAAACACAAACAGCTGCTGAGCTGTTCCCTGTGCAGGACCTGCCTCCCCAAACCTGCAGAGACATCCCTACAGTGAGAAATGAGAGCTCTGAGCAGCATCTCCCCATTGGAATTCTGCTCTCCCGCTCCTGCAGAGCAGCTTTCTTTATCCCCAAATGGCCAGGCTGCTCCTGAACCAGGGGTTTGTGCTGAGTGATCACTGCTGGGATGAACAGGCACCACGGCGGAGGGGATGATCCAGCACTGTCCCCTCATGCCAGGCAAAGCCCCCAGATGTCCTGTCTGAAATTCCCAGCAGTCTCCATGTGCACACACAAAGGGAAATGGGGAGATGAATCAGGCAGTGCTTTGGCTCCCAGCTGCTCATGGTACGAAGTGTTGACTTTTCCAAATCACCCCATCAGTGCTGTGGGCACAGAACTTCTCCTGCACCCAAAGCAGATGAGGCCCTGTTGTTTAACAATCCCGCTTGTCCTGACTTCTCAAAGCATTTCAGCCACCCCAGAGAGGTTCATGTCATTACAAACCTGTCATCCAGGGCTGCTGTTCCCTCTCCCCTGTTGCTGAGCCCCATGGCCTGCAGCTCCTCCACATTTCATCCCAAAGGAAGTGTTTAACACCGGAGCCTGGAAGTCTTTGCCCTCAGAAATGAGCTTGGCAAAGACATCCCAGCATGGGGAGTGCTGGAGGGAAGCTGCTTGGCTGGGAGAGGGGAAGGCACTTTCTGGATGCCCACATGGTTTCTCTCTCCTGTGGGACTGATTTAAGAAGTTTTGGGGTGAGGTTTCATGGTGGCACTGCCCAGCCAGGTGTCCCTTTTGTCCCATCCTTGCCTCCCACAGCACTGGGCACAGCCACAGCCTTGTGGGCACCCTTCCCTCCTTGAAATCCTTCCTTGGGAATGGCTGCAGGGCTGAAGGGCTCTGTCAGCAGCCCAGGCTCAGCCCCTGCCATTGCTCCAGGAACATGGCCAAGCCTCGATTCCCAAAAACGCTTGGATTCCCATCAGGAATCCCCCTGGAGATGATGCAGAGGCAGAAATGCTCAGGAATGAGGTGACTGATATCCCTGCAGATGGATTGGGTAAAGCCAGGGAGCAATGGGCAAAGGAAACCTGTTCCCTGAATGACACTTCCATGATTTTTTTCCTGCAAAGACATTGTACTCCGACCACAGAGGAAACTCAACTGGAGGTCTTCAAGGGCTCATAAATCCAGGCAAGTGCTGAGTAAAGAGGTGGTAAAGGCCATAGCTGTTGTTTTCCAAGGCCATGGAGCATTTGTGGAATTCAGTCAGAGCTTTGCTGCCTGAAGGAGCCCCCGGGGCTGTTCCTGCCCACCCAGGGCTCTCACCTGGAGCCTCTGCTCCCTTTTCCCTGTCCCACCACAGCCAGGGAGGCACCAGGGCCATGTCCCTGTGGAATCTGATTCCAGAAACCCTGCTGCTCTAAATCCAGGCGCAATCCTGTCTCCTGGCCTCATTCCAGACATTTGTAGAGGTGGGAGGGTCACTAGAAGCAGTGGATTAAACTGTGAGTGGAATTTTCAGGAAGGCTCCAGACTTCTCTGCTCCCCATCCAAGAGCTCAGCTCACAAACTTCATTTTCCTACCAGGATTTTTGCTTCTTGAGCAGTTCCTGAGGGGCTGGAATTCTGGAAGGCACCAGTGGCTCAGTGGGATGGGATGGGGCTCCCTCCTCTCCCTCTCAGGCTGGGATGAGGCCTGGGATGAGGAGCCGTGGAGGCAATAAAACATCCCTGGCTCCCATTCCTGCCCCTCCTGGTGCCATTTACTCCCCCTTGGTACATCACAAATCATGGGGGCTTCACCAGCACCAAAATCCTTCTTTGACAACCAAATCCTGGCATCCAGGACAGAATTTTCAGGGTTGTTCCTGTCCCATGCCAGGAGGCCAGGAACAAGCTTTTACAAAGCCTTTTAAAATACTCTTCCAAAGCTCCACCCAATTCAGTCTGGACAGGGCTGGAGGGTTGTAAAAGAAGGCAGAAATTCTCATTTCCAGGTTTGGCTCTTTTGCTTCATTAAACTTGGGAACAGCCAAAGTTTCTTAGCAGGCCAAAGTTGTGGGATGGTCAGTGAAAGGAGCTGGAATCCCACAGGAAGCCACACATTTGATCCATTGGCAGCAAACGTGCAGCTCTGTGTTTTGGGGGATTTTGGATCCTGCCATAACAGCCTGGACTGCTTTTCCTGGAAGCTCCAATGCTGTTTCAAGTCTCACTGCAGGGCAGGCAAAAAGCAGCTCCCAGTGCTGGATTTGTCTCCTTCCAGTGCCTGGGGCCCACAGGACCAAACCACCCCATTTCTCTGGCACAATACAGGTTTATCCTGAGCCCATCCCTGAATTCAGCAGAACTCCCAGTGGGACCTGACCTGCCCAGCACAACCCCTCTGTGCAGAACAACCCCTGCCAAGGGACACTGAACAGGGACACACTTTGGGAGCAGCTGGGTGGCTTCAATGTTCCCAACTCAAAAGATTCCTGGAGAAAAATGCTTTTCCCTTCCAAAAGTGAAATCCAGACTCCCAAAGGTGTTGCACGAGTCTTGGGGTGCTTTGCTGTGCCCAGCTGCATTCATCCACAGGAGCACAGGGCTTGGCTGGACACAATTCCCTCCACCAATGTGGGATATTCTTCCACAACCCCTGGCATGATGGACCTCAAGTCCCTTTCCACAATCATTCCCTCAGTAAAACATCCTCTGCTCCTCAACAAATCCATTCTGGCAGCTGCTGAAGTTGCAATTAAGGCAATGCTCACTTACCTGCCAGAATATGCTGTCTATTGTGTTCCCCAGGAAACCATCCCTGCCCTCCGACGACACCAGCTTCGGTCCCAGAATGGTCATAAATTCATCAAAATCCACCTGGCCATCCCCTGGAATGAGAGGAAAAGATCAGAGACTCAGAAATCAGAGAGAAGGTTGGGTTGGAAGGGACTTTAGAGGCCATATAGTGCAACACCCTGATGTGAACAGGGACACCTCCCACTGTCCCAGGCTGCTTCAAGCCCCAATGTCCCACCTGGCCTTGGGCACTGCCAGGGATCCAGGGGCAGCCACAGCTGCTCTGAGCACCCTGTGCCAGGGCCTGCCCACCCTCATTATTACCACTTAATTACCCCTGAGAGCCTAACATGCCCCTCTGGACCTGCTGCACATCAGGGACCCCCACACCCTGGGAAACCTCCACAGCATCTTCCCAGTGCCCACGGACCCAAACCCTTTGCTGTGCCATGGAATGGCCCCTGTTGTGCCCCAGCTGCCCCCAAGGACAGAATCAGTCCATGCACTGAGGGGAACGGGTCATTCCCCAGTCCCAGAGAGTCGAGGCACTTCCCAAAAAGCCATTTTGCCAGGGGGACAGGAGCCAGCGCCATGGCCAGGGCTCTCCCTCTCAGCTTCTGCACAAGTTTGACAGGGCCAGCCCCAGGCTCAGAGGGAGGGAGTGCAGGCAGAGCTGGGGCCAGGCTGTTGCAGATCCAGCAGGCAGAGCTGGGGCCAGGCTGTTGCAGATCCAGCAGGCGTTTCAGCCCAGCTTCCCAGCAGCATCCGTGTGTGTGCCTGGCATGCAGAGCAGGCAGTGCAGGCACAGCCTCAGTGCCACCAGCAGGGAGAGGTGACAGCTCCTGCCACTAATGAGCCAAGCTGGTGCAGTGCTGAGTGTGGCTCCCGCTCTGAAGGAGGCATGGGGCTGTTTGGAGGGGGTTTTGTATCAAATGTCACTTTTCCCTCCACAAAAAAAAAGGGATATTCATGCCCGCTGAAGGATCTTAAAGATCCCTGTCTATTTGAGCAGTTCAATGCCCAGATCTCCTGAGAATGCTTCACCTAATCTTGTGGAAAATATCCTTCATTGATCAGGCCATGGACATCTCCTCCTCCAAGTTATTGAACGGATAAGGGTGGGTAAATCAGACCTGCCTCCAGTGTGGGATCAGAACCAGCAGCTGCAGGATCTGAGGTTGTATTTTACTCCCATGTGGTTGGAAGTGACCACATCCAGCCCTCCCTGGAGCTGCTGTTGTTAAGTTACCAGGTGTGAGAAGCGTCTCAGACCGTGAGACTCCAGCAGATCAATGCCAGGGCCACGATGGAAAGGCTAGTGGTGGCCACATGGTGTGCCAGCCGTGCCACGTGCGGCACCACCACTGCTATCTGTGCTGCTCATCCCACTGTGCTGCTCCTCACACCCGTGCTGCTCCTCACACCTGTGCTTCCCATCCCACCTGTGCTGCTCATCCCACGTGTGCTGCTCCTCACACCCGTGCTGCTCCTCACACCTGTGCTTCCCATCCCACCCGTGCTTCCCATCCCACCTGTGCTGCTCCTCACACCTGTGTTTCCCATCCCACCCGTGCTTCCCATCCCACCCGTGCTTCCCATCCCACCTGTGCTGCTCCTCACACCTGTGTTTCCCATCCCACCTGTGCTTCCCATCGCAGCCCGTGTGCGCGACCCGAGCTGCTGCACGCCCCACCGCCATGTCCCGTGTCCTCATCTCCGCACAAACGCCGTGGGAAAATCAGCACAGCCCCAGCACAACACCGGCACAGCCCCAGCACACAACACGGGCACAGCCCCAGCACACAACACCGGCACAGCCCCAGCGCACAACACCGGCACAGCCCCAGCGCACAACACCGGCACAGCCCCAGCTCAACACCGGCACAGCCCCAGCACTCCCTGGGCCGAATTGCGATCTCCGGGCACCAAGAGATCTGGGATTTCTGGGAGGGAATATCCTGGGGTGAGGCTTTGAAAGGGAACCCTGCAGGGATCCTGTGAAACGCACCAGGACCCCGTCCCGCTGCTAAAGCCGCTCCCAGCTCCGGGGCTCTGCAGGACCGAGCTCATCCCTGGGACAGCTTACTGAGCTAAGGGGTGGGCACCCCAACACTCGGAGAGCCATTCTTTAACATTTATGGGCTGTGGCAAAGGCGTTCCCCTGCTGCCCCTCGGGATCAGTGCCGGCTGATCGCCGATGGCTCGGGCAGGTAACGCAAGGTGACAGCGGCTCCGGGTGATCTGCACCGCGGCACAGCGCTCCACGGCACCGACAGCAGCGAAGCCACGCGCTGCGATGCAAATCGGGATGCTTTGGGATGCTAATTTCTTTAAATTAGCCAGATTAGCGAGAAAACAATTTGCATTTTAAAAAGATGTTGGTACCTGCTCCCGCATACGCTCGGCCTGTGCCTGTGTGACCCCGAGCACGGAGTTCTTCAGTTCGGGTTCTCTCCAAAGTCACTCCACCCTCAGAGGACGGGCAGGACTCGGTCCCACACGTGATTCCAGAGGAAAAGGTGCCAGGATTGCTGGGCCCTGACTTTGTACAAGACTTCGGGCAGCCCCTTGCTCGTGACTTCCCTGTGCCTCTGCCAGGGATCATCAGTACCTTCACAGGCTTTAATTATCAGCTTAATGAGAGCATTTTCCACAACCTCCGAAGAAGGATGCCACTGAAAAATGCATCATCCCCTTATTGACTGCTTTTCCAATTAAAACTCTTAACTAGCAAGGCAACTAGACCTCACTTTTGCCGGGTAGAAATATCCCTTTAACATTCATGTGAAGCTGCAGAAAACAAACCTTCCCTGCCATCAGCACCTCAGGAGACTGCAGCATCATTTCATCAACAGAGAGAAATCACGGGTTTTTCTGAAAATTCCTTTTGACAGCCACGAGAGAAATGTTATAAAAACCAACACCAAAGCCTGCACGGGGCAGCTCTGCACAGCCAGGGCATCACCAAAGCCCAGTTTTGACATCCCATCCTGGGAGCACAGTGTGGAATTTGGGTTTGGCACAGGCAAGAGCCGCCCTCCTCGCCCTCCTGCTCCTCCCCACGGCCATGCACACAGCGCTGGGAGCTGCTGGGGGATGCACTCGCCGAGCATCTGCTCGGGATCGAGCCCTGCAATCAAATCCAACCCTCCCATCCCTGTGCTGCAGATGTGCTGCTCTCCCCAGGCTCCTTGGGATTCCGAGCCATGTGTGGATTATCCACAAATTAACTCTCAGGTGGTTTAAGGATGGGGAGAAAGGAAGAAAAGGCCAGGGAGGAGCTCGTGTGCTGTCTGTTCTCCCTCACCTTCCTTGCTCCTCCCCAGGAGCCATCCCGCAATCCCTGATCCCAGCAGAGCTCGCAGGACCCCAGTCCCCCTGTGAGATGGGTGCTGGTCACATCCTCCTCTCCTCTGCCTCCAGCTCCCACTGAGGACTGAGCAGAGCTCATCCCGCAGAGGAGGAGCCCTGGGAAGGCCAGAGGGGCACGGGCAGGAACAGCTCCAGCCAGGTGGAGCATGATGTGCTCCCTGCCCCGGGACAGCTCCCTCCTCTCCCTGCTCCCAGGCACAAATGCAGATTTATAAACCCAGGTTTGAGGTCCCTGACTGAGGAAGGGAAATGGCTCCGTGGGGACCAGGCAGCGATGGGTTAATGGCTGCACCTGAGGATTTCAG
>WAAE01001251.1:119836-186487 GCA_013400495.1 Nicator chloris
AGGAGCCCCAGCATCAATATTTGCCATGTGTGAACTCAGTTGGGCTGCCCCCAGAGCTCCACAGAGCTCCAGCAGGGAATCTTGGGATCCCATGGCATATCCAGCACGCTTATGCTGAGTGTGGGGATGGCAGGCTTGGAACTGGATCATCTTTAAGGTCCCTTCCACCCCAAACCATTCTGTGGCTCTTTGATTCCAAGTGCACCAAAGATGATGGAGCAGCAGCAAAGCACAGCGTGGAGCTGGGAATCCAAGAGTTTTTCCAGACCTTGCAGCCCAGGGAAATTTGCTTTGGACCTGACTGACTCAAGCAAGGGGTGCCTGCACATCTGCAAAATGTCCATTGAGCCTCCTAAAAAACCCTGTGGGATCACAGAATCATGGAATCATTGAGCTTGGAACTGACTTCCAGGATCATCGAGTCCAACCTTCCCCCAGCACTGCCAAGGCCACCACTGACCCCTGTCCCCAAGAGCCACATCCACACAGCTTTTGAACACCGCCAGGGATGCCTGACCACCCCCAGTGAAGAAATGTTCCCAATCTCTACCCTGACTCTCCCCTGGCCCAGCCTGAGGCCGTTCCCTCTCCTCCTGTCCCTGTGCCCTGGGAGCAGAGCCCGATCCCCCCGGCTGTCCCCTCCTGGCAGGGAGTTGTGCAGAGGAGAAGGGACACAGAAAAAAAGAAAGTCATTAATGACTGAACATCTGGAGGGGACTGGAAAAGCACCATTGCCCTCCAGGGAGCAGACTTTGGGTTGGACACCATCTCAGGGGAGGTGAAAGAGCCTCCAGCCCTTTGGAAAGGGGGATTTACTCTCCTAAGCTACTTCCCTTCAACACCAGTTCTCCTCTGATGCCACATCCCCAGGACTGAGAGGTTCCAGGTGCCATCAGCTGCTCCTGCTGGTTCTGCTCTGCTTTATGAGAGCTGAGCACAGAAAATTCCCACCCTCTCCCTAAGCTCTGAGCTCGAGACAAAGGATTTCATCTTCTTCCCTCAGCCTTTCACTACGGGGGGCAGGGAAAGTTGGGTCTGCTGGAGGATGTGCAGCAGGAACCACAGAGCCAGGGCTGTGCTGTGACCTTGGCAGGGCACCAGCAGCCCCCAACACCCCCAGCTGCACCCAAACCACCCCCTGAGCCCCATCCCGCCTTCCCCGGGTCCTGATCCCACAGGATCCACCCTCAGAAGTCTGCCCAGGTTGGAAATGCCAGGCAGGGAGAGCAGGGCTCCAAATCCCCTCATCGCAGGTAGCAGCAGCTCCTCGGAACTCCTGCCCGAGCTCCCGTGCTTTGAGAGAAGAAGGGAATGCTCGGGGGAGCAGGGGGTGACCCCATCCCCCCATTCCCATGGGACAGCCTCATCCTCAGTCCTCAGCAGAGACCCCTGTCTCTCCAAAAGTCTCCTGTTGGAGCCGCTCCCTTGGAGGGTGGAATTAAATCTTCACTGGGCTGGAGAAAGGCAGGGCTGGAGAGGGGAAGTGGAGAGGGAAAACATGCCTGGAAATGACAGGGGGAAAAGGAGAATGACAGGGGGAAAGCATTCCTGGAAATGAGAGGGGGGAAAGGGAAATGAGAGGAGGGAAAAGGAAAATAAGAGGGGGAAAGGAAAGATGAGAGGGGGAAAACATTCCTGGATTATATCACCTCTACCCCCGGGCAGAACGGACTTAGCCCGGGTTTTCAGAGCCCTGTGCATCAGCCTGGCTGGATAACGCGCCCCGATTGATCCCTAACTGAGCCTTTTCCCTGGCCATTCTCAGGATGATCAGGTCCCCGGCAGTTCCCCGAGCAGGCGGCCGCGGGGCCGGGCTGAGGATGTGCGGTGGGAGCCGGAGCAGCATCCGCGCTCCGCCTGCCGGGGGTGACCTCCAGCGAGCAGCGAGGTGAGATATTTAAAGTTAATGAGCTGGCTTTGCAGCTCGGGGCCCGGAGCACACGAGCCCTGTTTATTTTTATTCCCCGGCAGCTCCCTGCGGTGCCCGGCCGGCCCGGGCTGTGCCCAGCTCGCCCGGGCAGGGCTGGCGCAGGCTGGGCGAGGCTGTGCCCGGGCATGAGGCACAGGATGGGCAGGGAACAGCTCCAGCCTCCGGAGATTTCCCAGACGAGGCTTTCGGTTTCAAAGATTGGGAGGTGAGAGCCTCGTCAGCCGCCTGACCCCCTGCCCAGCACGAGGCAGAGAATTTCTCCCTAATTACAGCCTCAGTCCAGAACTACAACGGGAACGGGCAAAGTCTGCCACAAAACTTTGGCCTTGGAACACAGTTTTAGTTATAGATGGCTCCAGTGACTTCTGGGAGGAGTGAAACAGCTGCAGGAAGGACGTGGATCTGTAGGAATGAATCCAGAGGAGGCCACGAAGCTGCTCCCAGGGCTGGAGCCAGGCTGGGAGAGCTGGGGGTGCTCACCTGGAGAGGCGAAGGCTCCAGGGAGAGCTCAGAGCCCCTTCAGGGCCTAAAGGGGCTCCAGGAGAGCTGGAGAGGAACTGGGGACAAGGGATGGAGGGACAGGACACAGGGAATGGCTTCCCACAGCCAGAGGGCAGGGCTGGATGGGATATTGGGCAGAAATTGTTCCCTGGCAGGGTGGGCAGGCCCTGGCACAGGGTGCCCAGAGCAGCTGGGGCTGCCCCTGGATCCCTGGCAGTGCCCAAGGCCAGGTTGGACATTGGGGCTGGGAGCAGCCTGGGACAGTGGGAGGTGTCCCTGCCCATGGAATGAGAAAAGTTCTAAGATCCCTTCCCAGCCAGACCATTCTGGGATTCCCTGAAAAGCTTCACTGGGTCTGAGGAAAGGATCAAACATCTCCACTGGAGCCCCTCAGTCCCTTAAGTCCCTCAACTCCTGCAGTTGTCAGAGCAGTTGTGTGGATCTGGCTGCTGTGGTTCCATGACAACCACACAGAAAAGATCCATGGATTGTACAGACACATCCCAGGAGGAGGGGGTTTCCATGGGGGCTGGAAGGCTCCAGCAGAGCCCAGAAGGTGGAGCAGGGGGGGTTTGTCCATCCCACACTGAGCAGAGCAGCTGGAGAGTTCCTCACTCTGGCATACCTTGGCTTGAACTGCAGGGGGAGGGAACAGCTCCACAGGACTGGTTTGCTTCCCATTAAAAATAAATCTGTGAACTGCCAGACTGGCCAGGAGACAGGGACTGAGGAGGACAGGCAATCTGCTGCCCTGCTCCAGCACGAGCACTCAAACAAGGGGGGAAAGTCCAAGGAACCAGGGGCTGCAGTAAGAGCTGAATCCCCATCAGACACAGCTCCCCACGGGCCCCAGGGAGCCGCAGGGTGCCCAGGGACCAGCCCTGTCTCCAGATACCCCAGGGGAGGGCCCTGCAGGGGCTGCTGAGGGGGATGTGCCTCAGCCTGGCCACCCCAGTCCCCAGAGCCCCCAACCCTCTCTGAAATCCCCTCCCTGGGCACCCAAAGCCATCCTGCAGGTCTGTGCAGACTCTGGTCCCTCCCCAGCAGCTGATCCCTCTGTCCCATGGATCAAGAGCAGCAGGATCACCCCCAGGACTTCCATCTTCTCCTCTCCCTGCCCTGTGAAGGGCAGAGAGCTCTGGGTGCACCTCAGACACCTTGGGGAGCACCAGCAGCTCATTAGAGCAGGACTCTGGGTGCTCCCTGGGGCACACACATCCTGGGAAGCCAAAATGATCTCAGAGCACTGCATTTCAGGAAGAAATGAAATTCCACAAGGATACAAACAAAGCACAGGGCACGAGGTGCATCCCAGCCCACGGCATGGATGGGTTCCAGAGGGGGGCCTGCACCTCAGGGCTTCCTTTTGTGCTGTCCCTTCAGCAGGGCTGCAGCAAAGGCAGGGCTGGATATTATTTGGTATCATTTGATATAATTTGGTGTAATTTGACAAAGCTCTTGCTACTCCTGAGCTGCAGATCTGACAGGCTGCAGCAGCAGCTGTAATTACTCCTCATTTCTGCAGTGAGAATACAGAATGGGATAAAATGTGATAATCCTCGTTGTCCAAATGAGAGCAGACGTGGAGAGAGTGGCCCCTATAAATCCAGACAAGTCTCATCAAATCCATCCCGCTGCCCAAAATTCCCAGCTCAGCAACACATTTTAAAGGACAGCCAGCCTGGAATGTGGCTGGATCATTTCTCACACTGAAAAATCACTTTGAGATCAAAGGACAAACCCAAAATCCATCATAACCCATCTGCCCCATCCCTGGAAGTGTCCAAGGCCAGGCTGGATGGGGTTTGGAGCAATCTGGGATAGTGGAACGTCCTTGTCCATGGCAGGGGATGGAGTGAGATGATTTTTATGATTATTTCCAATCCAATCCTGGCACTTTCTGACTCCCATGAACTCTGATTTTAACCCAGAAATGGTTCCTGGTCTCCCTTCAGCAGCCTGGGCTGTTTAACACTGAAACACATTTTATATTGACATATAAAATAGAATATTTTATCCAGCTCTTTTCATGCTGAAACACAAGGAAACATCCATGGCAGTAAAAAACCTGAGGAAAACCTGAAGAAGAAAAGTGGCAGAGCCAAAAGAAGGAGAGAAAATGTTTCCAGCTTGGGAACGTCACCATTGTCCCACGCAGGGCAGCTCAAGCTGAGTTTGTGGACAGAAGCCAACATTTCATTGATCAAAGGTTGGACAGGATGGTCTTGGAAGCCTTTCCAACCTCAGTGATCCTTGGATTTGTCCAGCCTTAACGATCCTGTGATCCTGGGATTTTTCCAGGCCTAAGGACAAGGAGTTTGCCTTCTCCCTGCCCCAGGGGAAGGCTGAACACCTCATTTTTGAAGGAGAGATTTGCTCTGTGTGCAGGTGTCCCAGCCCATGTCCTCTGAGCATTCCCATCCCTGTCCCCATCTCTGATGTCCCTTCCCTCCCCAGGAGCCAGTGCAGGCAAACCAAGCAATGTCCCTGGGGGACAGGGGGGGCAGGACAGCGGCCTGGAGGGACACAAGGACCTGGGACACCACACAGCCATGGCACTGTCACTTCTTCCCTTTCCAAAGACAGTCTGGGGCATTCTGGGATGTGTCACCTGTAGTGGCAAAATTGGAGAGGTGACATCCTTGGGAGCAATGAAAAACTGGGGGTGGGATCTCAGTTTGAAGTTCTGGAAGAGCCCTGGAATCACCGAGGCTGCAAAGACCTCCAAGGTCACCAGGTCCAACCTTGGGGGCCCATGGCTACCAAACCACAGCACCAAGTGCCACTTCTGCCTGGGTCTGAACATGCAGAACAGCCTCAGATTGTTCTGGAAACAACCAGGGAAAGTTCAGGTTGGGTATTGGGAAAATTTCTCCGTGGAAAGGCTGGTCAGGTATTGGCACTGCCCAGGGCAGGGGTGGAGTCCCCTCCCCAGGAGGGATTTAACAGCCCTGTGGAGGTGGCACTTGGGGACATGGGTCAGTGGTGGCCTTGGCACTGCTGGGGGTGGTTGGACTCGATGTTCTCAGAGAGCTTTTCCAACCTCAATGATTCCATGGCTCTTCCAGAATTTCAAGTTGAGCTTCCCCCGTTTTGCATTGCTCTGAGGGATGCCACCACCCCAGAATGTCCCAGAGGTACCAGGCAGGTCCCTGGTGAAACCAGCTCCACTTTTGCTTCAACAAAATCCTCCCTATTCTCCATCCCAATAAATAATTTGGCATTCAGGGGTGGATTTTCCCCCCTCTCGTGGTAGCCTGGAGTTGTTTTTCCAGCTGCTCCTCTAATTAGTGCACCAAGTGCTCGTTTTATTCCTCAGATAAAAATCCCAATGAAACAATTTGTGACACTTAAGTCACACATTTATCTCTTTTATGGCAAATCCTGCTTAAAGAGGAGGAATCCCAGATAAGGCCACACATTCCATGTGCCATTTCCCAGCATTTTTATCAGCATTACTGCCAACTGGAAGAATTTACAAATAATTCCTTTTTCCAGCACAGAAATGTATACAATATTTCCCTTTCCCAGTGCTGGCAGAACATCCTAGGTCACTCCCAGATTGCAGAGAGAAGCATGGTCCCCTCTCACAGTTTGTGTCCATGAAATGCAGAATTATGGCTGCAAAGTAGGGAAATCCATGGGATAAAGGTCAGATTTTGACCTCTGGGAGTATTTCCAGACCAAAATATTGGCTCCCTACGAGGCACAGCCTCCAGAGGGGTGCCCAGGTGCACCAGTAACCTCTGTGGGAACAATCCCACACTTCCAAACAAAGCTTTGGGATAATGGGAATCTCAGAACCCCCAGCCCTCAGCTCCCTTCCTAAAGAGAAACATTTTGCTCAGAAAATCCCTTTTCTTTCTGTCCTGTCCTGGCACTTCCCATCCCAGCAGTGCCACAACATCTCCTGGAGTTCACAAAAGGAGGGTTCCGAGGATTGATTAGGATTTCTCTGGAGACCTTGAAATACTCCAGGGAAACTCCCATTTTTCTCCATAACTGAGGAGGTTTTATGCCAATTGTACAATTTTCTCTGTGACAGCTGCATTTCCTCACCTGGGTGAAGCACACCTGGCAGGACCCCAGAACCATGGAACACCTGGAGATGGGAGGGACCCGCAGGGAGGAGGGAATGCAACTCCTGCCCTGCACAGACCCCCCAACAATTCCATCCCAGGCCTGGCAGGGCTGTCCAAGCTCTCAGCAGAGCTTTGGATGAACAGCTGGAGAAGGGATTTGTAGGGATACAGGGGATCCCAGCCCTGCTGTCCTCCTGCCTCCAGGGAAGAGTGGTGGCCATGGGATATTCCCAGGAAGTCAGGGCATGCAGAGGGGCTGAGGGCAGAGCCACTCCCTGCACCCTGGGCACCCTGGCAGTGCCAGGCTGGTGGCTGGTGACGTGTCCCTGTGCTGGCCTGCCCCTCTGCAGGGAGGCTGGTGACATGTCCCTGTGCCAGCCTGCCCTTCTGCAGGGAGGCTGGTGACATGTCCCTGTGCAGGGAGGTGCTGGCAGCCCTGATGGAGGCATCAGAGGTGACACCTGTGAAGGGCTCCTGGCCCAAATCCCAGCTGTGCCTGGGCCATTTTTGCTCAGGTTCCAGCAGTGCTCTCTCCATAATCCCAAAAGTGATGAATTAGGAATGAATTGTGGAGCACCCCTTCCTTCCTGCTCTGATGGGAGCGCGGAGAGTGTCACCAAGCAGCTGCACACGGTGGCCCTGGAAGCAGCTGTGCCTGTGCCGCTCCCTGTGCCACTCCCTTTGTTACTCCCTGTGTCACTCCCTGTGCCACTCCCTGTGCCACTCCCTGTCCCACTCCCTGTGCCACTCCCTGTCCCATTCCCTGTGCCATTCCCTGTGTCACTCCCTGTGCCATTCCCTGTGTCACTCCCTGTCCCATTCCCTGTGTCACTCCCTGTGTCATTCCCTGTCTTGGTGGCAGGAGGTGACACTCAGGTGTGAAATGCTGCTGTCAGCTCAGGCTGCAGACGCTGCTCTGACATTCCCCGTCCATTCCCCACTCCTGCTCCCTCCATGCCAACCCTACAGAAAACAGGGAACACCAGCCCAGCCTGGCACTCCTGCTCCCTCCATGCCAACCCTACAGAAAACAGGGAACACCAGCCCAGCCCAGCTGTACTCCTGGTTTTTGGCAGCCCTCAGTGAAGTCGGCCGTGGCAGATGCAGCCCCTCTGCCACACTGGGATTTGCTGATGAAAACTGGGTGTTGGGGCTGCTCAGGCTGGCTCAGGTGAAATCCCAAGCCCTGCCAATTTTCTTACCTCATTTTCAGGCCCTGGCAGCAGTTTTGATGGGAAGGAAGGAATGGATGTCTGGCTGCTCCACCTGCCAGCACATCGTAACTCATGGCATGGGCCAGGGATGTGCAGAGGATTTCACCTCCCCCCGTCTCTCCTGACCACTGGAGACTCCTCCCCGAGTGTGGCCATTCATCCACCCACCCGAGCTTCCAACCCATCTAATTCATCTAATTATCTAACCATCATCATTCATCTAATGCTGAGCATAAACCTGGAAAAGCCCAGCAACCCTCCCCAGGAATACCTGGGGAGGTGCTCAGGCTGTTCCTGGGAGCACTGGGCACAACCAAATTCCTGCCCTGCTCCTCGATGATGCCCTTTCCCAGTGGGAGAGGAAGAAGGAACTGTTGCTGGTTCTCACTCCATAGTTCAAATCCCAGGAAAAGGTGGAGAATCCATTGGAGAGAAGGTAGCCATAATAACATAAATTCAAGCTGTACAGCACTAATTCGATTTGCAGGCAAGGTAAATCTTTCACAATTTCCCCTCTCTGCTCAGTGCCTCAGGAATTTCCCATTCCCTGACTTTTTTTAAATCCACAGCCCGCCTGAGCTTCCCCTGGCACAGCCTCCCTGCAGCCCCCAGACCCTGCTCCAACACTGCACCAGTACAGCCAGTGTGGAGCTGGTGGGATGTGAACAGCAGGATCACTCCCATCCCTGCAGGAAGCACACAGAGCTCCCTGGAAAGCCTCAGCAGGAACTGACCACTTCCATCATTCCAGGTTTAACTCCACTCCCCACCTCAGGTCCCTCCACACCAGCAGTCTGCACACAACGGTGCCAAAGTCTGCCAGAGTCAGGGAAGGACTGGAGATTAATCAGAACTGGGAGCCAAATCCCAGCAGTCTTCTTCCAAAAAAACTCAGCATTTCAGGAAAAGACCCCAGGAGCTGGCAGCACACTAAGCCTGGCTTTGCCAAACCTGAGCCCAAGTCCCTGTCTGCCAGGAAAGGCCAGCACATCAGGGCAAGGGGCAAACAACAACTTTGGGACGAAACACTTTTAGAAGGGATGGATTCCTTTTTTCCCCTTTCCTTCATGGAATGAGATCATTCCCACAAGAGACCTTCTCTCCCTGCCAGTTTTGCAGCTCTTTCTCTGCTGGACACCCTCAAGAGGCTGACAGCCCTGCCTTGCCCTGGTGACAATTGTCCTGTGCCTCCCAAGGGCAGGAGAGTTTCACTGCCCCATCTCCCGGGCTCTGCTCTCCAGTCTCCCCAAGGATTCTGGCATCTCCCTGGCTCTGCTGGATCCCTGCAGCCCTCAGACCCTCCTCTGGCAGGATTTCAGTGTTTCCACCCTGCCACAACCCCGGGACAAGGCTGCATCCGCCCCCCCAGCTGCCCCGCACGCTCCTGGCAGCAGGAAGGTGCCAGGACAAGGACATGTGAAAGGAATTGCTCGTTGTGCTCAGTCTGTGAGCTCTGCAGCAGCTGACATTCCTCCCTGGCTCCAGCATCCTGATCCTGCATTTCCCTCTCCCCACTAACGGAGGTTCTGCTGCTTTTATTCCCTCAGTAATTGTTTGAAGAGCTCTCGCAGCAGGATTTGGCTCGGAACGATTCCACCCCTCGAAACTTCTCGCAGAGCAATCAACACCTCATTAGAAGAGCTCCCAGCACAGCAGCTCCGGCCTGCAGGGAGCAGCCAGGGCCTGGGCAGCTCTGCTGGCTGGGAATCCTGGTCCTCTCCTGGAAGTGTCACCGGCCAGGAATGCAGGGGAAAGGTTCAAAGAGCCTGGCAAAGATTTTATGTGCAGGGTGGGGTTTTGGGGGTGTCTGGGCCTGTCCAAACGCTGGACTGGATTATCCTGGGGGTCCCTTCCAACTCAGGATGTTCCATGATGGTGATGGCATCAAAGGGATTGCTTCCATCACCTTCAGCCTGGCTCAGCTTCTGACATCTGACTTTGGTTTGTTTTTCCACCTGTGGAATGTCCCCTCCAGGCTGGGACAGCCTCCACTCGTGTGAGGGGACACTCAGCTCCTCCTGAGGGACAGGTCCAATCTCTGCTCCCTGTGACAGGGACAGGGCCCAGGGCAGGGCTGGAGCTGTGCCAGGGCAGGTTGAGGTTGGATTTTGGGAAAGGTTCTTCCCCCAGAGGGTGCTGGCACTGCCCAGGCTCCCCAGGGAATGGGCACGGCCTGAGGCTGCCAGAGCTCCAGGAGCTCCCAGGGATGCCCAGGGGTTGTTGGGATTTGTGAACTTTGCCAGAGCTGCTCTGTCTTCACCCAGCTGTATCCCACAAGGAATGACCCATCCCCCTTCCATGGATTGCCTGACCCCCAGGATTACCCCCAGCAGGTTCACGTCTCCCCCTGCCCTGTCCTTTTGTGTGGGGAAAGCCAAGTTCCCCAGCTCCCCCTCTGCCCTTCCCTTGGTGACCAGGAATTGTTGGATGCAATCCCAGGGCTGCCAGGCACTGGGAAAGCCCCTGTGAATCCCCCAGCAGAGAGCAGATCCCGGTGAGGACTCACCATCCATGTCCAGGCGCTGCATGATGATGGCCAGCTCCACCTCGCTGGGCATGTAGCCCAGGGAGCGCATGGCCATGCCCAGCTCCTGCTTGGAGATGAAGCCATTCCCGTCCCGGTCCAGCACTCGGAAAGCCTCCCGGATCTCTGCGGGGGGAAGGCAGAAAGGAGGAGCTGTTATGGTGGAGGGCTCCGTGCATGCTGAGCAAAGAAGCAGCAGCTGTTGCCTCTTCCATCGTTCACTGTGAATATTCAGGATATGTTAATGCACACCCATAAACCTCTGGGCAGTCCCACAGCTCCTGTGCAGTGGGATATCCCGGGATCAGAGACACAGAACCGTTAGGAAGGCTGGAAAAGCCCTCTGAGGCCAAGAGCTTAACCCAGCACTGCCAAGGCCATCACTGACCCATGTCCCCAGCTGCCACATCCCCAGGGCTGTTAACCCCTCCAGGGACTCCACCCTGTGCCACACTTCCAGTGAGAAATAATTCCCAATATCCAACCAGATGTGCTCTACTGGCACAACCTGAGGCTCTTTCCTCTCGTCCTGTTGCTGTCACCCTGGGTGATTTCTGTCTCTAGATCCTTCTCACAGCTTTTCTCTAATGTATACCATTTTTACTGCACTAAACAGCCTCAGATCAATAAAAATACTGATGGAACATAAGGAATCACTTCCATCAATCGTCCTCAGCCTGGCTCAGCTCCTGATATCTGACTTTGGTTTGCCTTTTAACTTTTAACTCCTCCAGCCCCTGGCAGCCCTTCCCCACTTGTGTGAGGGCAGACACGGAGGGGCAGCTCTGATCTCTGCTCTGTGTGACAGGGACCGGACCCAGGGAAGGGCTGGGGCTGTGCCAGGGCAGGTTGAGGTTGGATTTTGGGAAAGGCTCTTCCCCCAGAGGGTGCTGAGCACTGCCCAGGCTCCCCAGGGAATGGGCACGGCCTGAGGCTGCCAGAGCTCCAGGAGCTCCCAGGGGTGCCCAGGGTGGGGTTTTGGGGGTGTCTGGGCAGGGGCTGGGGCTGGACTGGGTGATCCTTGGGCTCCCTTCCACTCAGCATTTTCCATGATTCCGTAACCCACCACCTGAGTGTCTCTGCTCACAGTCCTCTGAACTCCCAGCCCCCAACTCCCCAGATCTGCCTGTTGCAAATGCCAGAGAAACTTTACCCTTCCAGCAGCTGGGAGCCTGTTTCACTTGAAAGGTTGGAGGTGAGCAGGTAAAAAGGTGCCAATTCCTCAGTTTTGGTGAAGCAGTCTTTGCCCCATGCTTGGAGAGGGAATCAAGGGCTGCTCCATCATGTCCCTCTGGGAATGGGGATGTAGGGAACACCCCAGGGCCCCCTGCAACTGCTCAGAGGAGTTTTCACCTTCATTTAAAGCATTTCATGGGAGGAGCAGGAGGGAAAACTCAGCAGGTTTTTTTAGGAAAAGAAACCCAAAGTAATTAAAAACTTCTTCATTCTCCATCAGGAATTGGAGGATGGAAAATGTTTGGCCTGCCTGGAGCAGTTCAGGCTTTAAGGAAAATAGTCCCAGTCCTCCATGGGCTGCCAGAGTCACCCCCCTCCTGTCCCCGGGGGTCAGGGGCCACCAGACCCTGCAGAGGGGCTGCAGGAAACCTTTGGACGTTCCTGGGAGAAAGGCAGGAGCATCAGAGCCCAACGAGGAATAGTTCTGGTGGTCTTTGCTAAGCTTTAGTGACAGCTTTACAATTCAAAATCTGCTTCTAAACCACCTGACCCAGGATCAGGCCCTCCCCTGCCCCCACCAGACTGCTCCCATTTCCACGGGCAGGATCCTGCCTGGGTAATTCCCTGCTCCCATTTCCACGGGCAGGACCCTGCCTGGGTAATTCCCTGTTCCCATTTCCATGGGCAGGATCCTGCCTGGGTAAATCCCAGGCCACTTCCCAGAGTGCTGATAACCCCCAGCTGTGTTTATCTCCACGAGATGGGATCAGTTTGAATCCAGCCCAGGAGCCCAGTGATGCAGAGAGGGAAGGGCCCCTTCATTCCAGGGAAAATGGGGCCACATCTCTGATCTTGCATCAGCTGTGACTTCCTGAAGCTGAATTCCCTTTGTCTCCCTGCCAGCCCAGGCTGCTGGGAGGGAAAGGTGGGGAGGCTGCTTAAAGCTTCAGCTCATAATTCCAGGAGCCACTGGAGTAGGAATGAATCCCTGAATCCCATCAGACTCTGCCAGCAGCAGGGAAATCTCCTTTGATGTGCGGTCCTGAGAGCTCAGTGCAGTAAATATTACACCCAAATCAATTAATGGGGAAAAACAAACCTCTGACAGCTGAAGGCAGAAGAATGAGATTGATTGCAGGGAGCTGGGGGAGGATTTTAGGAAGTAAAACACGAGTCTGGAGAAGTTTACGTGCGAGTGAGACTGATCCAAATGCCAGGCAGGGGTAAATGCCAGCAATAAAGGACACCTGTCCAGGGCTCTGCTGGGGAATATCCACACAGCAGTCCCAGCTGAGGGCCCTCTCCAGGCACACCAAAAGCTGCATTAACAGCACCCAGCCTTTGAGCCTTGAGCAGAGCAGAAACTCCCCCACATTTAGGGCTTTCTGTTCCTCTCAAAGACCTGAACTTTTGACCAAGCCTGGCACATCCTTCCCAAATCCACTCCCATCACCAAACGGAGCCTTTTCCCCTCCCCACTCTATAAATACTGCTTGTGCAGAGGTAGATGTGAGCTATTTATAGGCTGAACATACTGTACAGGGAGCAGTGTGACCTCAGGCAGTGCCTCCTCTTTATCTCGCCATGGAGCAGCTCCTCCTCATCCCCTTCTCTTCACAGGGGTTATTCCCAGGCTCCTGCAGGTGCTGCCCATCCTGGGCACCCTCCCCGAAGCCAGCCCTGCTCCCAAACCCTGCTCCAGGGCCCTGTGGCCCCTGGCTGCCCCTCACCTTCCTCTCCAGCTGTTACATTGCATTACCCAAAGCTAAAAATACAGCGGCACTTTCCCCAGATGACTTTCTCCACCAAGTCACCATGGCAACAGATGCTCCCGGCTCAGAGCTGCGAGGGGATGTGGTCCATGGAGTCAGTCTCTCCACAGACAGTGCTGGGGCTTGGGAGAAGCTTGGGGATCTTTCCCATTCCGGCGTCTCCACAGAGATGCTTTGCCCTGATCCGAAAAAGCAGAGCCCTGTCCTGTCTTTAAGGATCACAAGGGGGAGGGTGCTGAGTGCTGCTGCCCCAGGAGCTGCCCTCTCCCCCTGCCCAGCCTGGCAGCAGGGAAAACCAAGCACATGGATTTCCCCTCCCTGAGGGGCCAGAAATCCCAATATTTATTCATCTTTCCCTAAGTAGTGTCCTCATCTACTCCCAAACGCAGGCAGCTGACACAGAACTGTATTAGAGGGTAAAAAGGATTAAAGAAGAGGTCCAGGAAAAATCGGAGAACAGGAAGTTCATCCTTCCCCATGGAATCACAGAGTCCTGGAATGATTTGGGTTGGAAGGGGCCAAAGCACATCTTATTCCACTATCCCAGGCTGCTCCAAGGCCCGTCCAACCCTGGCCATCCAATCATCCTGATTAACACCTTTGTTAATGACCTCAAGGAGGCAGCGTCCACAATTAAATTCCCAAATGATCTAAGACTGGGCACTATTGGAAGGTTGAAAGTCCAGCGAGGAGAAAGGAACGAATCAGTCAGGGTTTGGGGGCAGAAGGGGCTGAGGCAGCAGGAGCAGAGCCAGGTCTAAAAGGTTTCCCACAAAAGTTTATCCTGATGTTTCTGCCTGGGTGTGAAGATTTCTGTTCCACAGGAGGCCAGAGCACAGCGCTCCCTCCCCAGAGTTATTTGAGCATTCCAGAGCTGTGTAGGGAAAGGGGGGAGATGTGTTTGCTTTTAATGCATTCCCTCTCTCTCCTCCCATTGAACAGCTGCATTTTACAGCTTCCCGATTACCAAGCACATGTCCAATCAACCCCCTCTCCTCCGGGAGAAGGAGGGGAGAACCAGGGAACAGAGGGATTCTTCATCACCTTTCTGAAGGGCACAAACTGCGCTGCCAGAGCCGGCCCTGACACCCAGCCCGGCAAGCGCGTAACTCCCGAAAATCCATCCTCATCCACCCCTCCCGCTCCTGCTGCAGCTCTCCCCTCCCCAAGCCTCTCCCTGCCCCTGCCCCACCTTCCCGCTGGGTTTATTCCCGTCATTTCCCGGGGCAACCATGGTCATTCTGTGATGTCTCCTGGAGAAGGAGCAGTAACGATTCCCTGGAGAATTAATTCCATCTCATCCCCTGGCCGCCCTGGGGTGGTTTGGGGTGCGAATCCCGCCCTACAAGTGTCGTGACCCCGCAGGCAGCCGGCCCCGCAGGGTTGTCCTTGGTGAGATAAGAGCCGAGATAACACCGCCCCAAACCTGCCCACCACCTTTGGGCCCCCGAGCGCGAAGGGAACGATCTGAAAGCTGCCGACAGCTCGTCCTTGAGTGAACCGCGGAGTGAGGCTTGGAACTACTACGGCTAAAAAATTGGAAATTTCCAGCCCTCCATCTGCTATTCTCACTCTTTGGTTTTTTGGGTGGGTTTTTTTCCCTGCCGCAAATTGCAATGAAGTGTCAAAATAACCCCGTTTTTATCTAATGGCAACGCCCCCCTCCCCCGTATTCCAATGGGAAGTGTCAAAATATTTCCCTTGCTTGGTGGGAGCTCAGCGGAGCAGTTGGGCACCCCCGGGTGGAGCTCTCGCCGTGCCCTGGGGCCGTGTCCCCCCGAGCCGTGTCCCCCGAGCCGTGTCCCCTAAGCCGTGTCCCCCCGAGCTCCTGCAGCCCCTGGCTCCTCTGTCAGCATCCCCCAGACCAGGCAGGCCCGGGGCTGCTGGAATAACCAGGAGAGGCACGGGGCTGGCGAAGGCACAAACAGTGCCGTGCTCCTCAGCCTGGCACAGCCGCAAAAGCTGGAACAGCTCAGGGCTGGCTCTGCTTTGTCCCCACAGGGGTTCTTTGACGTGGAATTTGGAGGATTTTTGTTTCTCTCTCCCCTCCCCTGGAAAAAAAATGATTTGTGGAAAAGGCGTTTTTGGTGCTTCTGCTCGCAGACACGTTGAACATGTCCAGGTAATCTTTGGGAACCCCCATTCCCGTGGAAATGCAGGACAGAACAAGGGCTGCTGCTCCCAGATCCGCCCTCAAAGGGAAGCTTTTTAAGGATTGGGAGTCCTGGAGGGCAGGCTGGGGGGGCAGCACTGTGATCCTGCAGGTGTCAGAAGGATTTCATTCTTCAGCAGCTTCCATTCTTCCCTGTGAATTTCCCTGCAGGAGACGAGCACCAGGGGAAGGGCGGTGGGGCTGGAGGGGCTGTGCTGTGACCCCCGGTCAATCAGGAGGAGGAATCTCCTTCCCAGTGCCTGGGAAAGGGCCAGGCTGGGCCTCAGGGATGAGCTGGGAATGAAGGAAGTGAGGAAGGTGTTGGAGAGGAGCAAATGCCAGGACAGAGGAGGGCAGGACTCAGCTCATGAAACCCTGGAACAGTTTGGGATGGAAGGAAGCTTAAAGCCCACCCCATCCCCCCCCTGCCACAGCAGGGACCCCTCCCACTGTCCCAGGCTGCTCCCAGCCCCAATGTCCAACCTGGCCTTGGGCACTGCCAGGGATCCAGGGGCAGCCACAGCTGCTCTGGGTACCCTGTGCCAGGGCCTGCCCACCCTGCCAGGGAATGGCTTTGATTTCCACCTGTGAGGGGACAGGAAGAGGAAGGGGGACATTCCAGGGACAGGGAAAAGCCATTTCAGGTGAGGACCACCACTGGTACAAATGGATATGAGGGAATTTGGCCTCAATGAGAAGGAAGTTCCAGAGGTGAGGAGTGACTGCAGCTTTGGGAATGGGGCTCTGTCTGTTCTGGGCAGCTTTGGTGACCAAGTCACCTCCAGCGGCAGCAACCTCAGCCTCCAGGGACCTCTTCCAGCCTGCTGAGAACATTTTTGTTCCAAATATTTCAGTCTTGGTATCCTTTACCAAATATTTCAGTGCACGCTGCAGCAGTTGGCATAAACACACGGGGATTTCATGGTAATTCCTACAGATGATTCCATGGTAATTCCTACAGGTGATTCCATGCTAATTCCTACAGGTTATTTCATGTTCTTACAGCTGATTTCATGTTAATTCTTACAGGTGATTCTATGGTAATTTTTAGAGGTGATTCCATGTTAATTCTTAAAAATGATTCTGTATTAATTCTTACAGATAATTTCCTGTTCTTACAAGCAAGTCCATGTTAATTCAGAGAAAAGAAAGGAAAAAGATTCCTACATGAGGGCTCACGTTCTGAGCTTCATCATCTGTCAGTCACTGCTTGAAACCTTTCCTCAGATCCCTGCCCTCCCCTCCTGCTGCCTCCCTGACTCTGTGCATCTCCACCAGGAGACTCCCCAGGGATTTTTGGGCACCCACCCCCAGCCCTGGAATTATAAACAGCAGCACCAGGATGGGGGGGCTGCCCAAACCAATGGCCCAGTTCTGCTCCCTGGATAAAAATCAGCTTTTTGTGCCACATGCACTGCAAATCCCTGTCACCCTGCAGGCACAGGTGTGGGGACAGCACCTCATGCCCATTCCAGATGGGGTTTTGGTCCCCTGGCACCAACGGTGGGACCCTGAGGGACGTTGGCTGAGGTTCCACCACAGAGACCCTTCCTTTGACCTGCCCAATACAAAACCTCTGAGAAACAAGACGGGCTCCAAACACCCAGAAAATCCAGGGAATTCCACAGCACCGGCACAGGCTCCTCCTGAGCCTCCCTGCCATGGATTACTGACCATGGAAATGCCCTGGGAGCAGCCCCAGAGCTCCCCTGCCCGGGGTGGGCTCGGGATCCTCCCAGCTCTGCTCCCCAGGGTGCGGCTGGAACGAGGGGGGCAGCCAGAGCCAGGAATTCTGTGAGGCTTCCTGCAAGTTCTGTAAGCCAGGATGTGTAAAGTCAGGGAAAAATGTCTTACCCAGCCTCGATGGAAAAGGAAAAGGAAGAAGAAGAAAATGACACAGAAAAAGAAAAATAAAGAGAAAGTTTTAGAAAAAGAGATAAAAAGAAGACAAATAATAAAATGAAGAAAATAAAGGAAAAAAGGGAAAAAGAGAAAAGAAAGGAAAAAGAGAAAGGAAAGGGAAAAGGGAAAAGAAGAAGAAGCAGCAGGAACACCCTGCCCTGAAAGGAGATTAGCACTCCTGAAAGGAGATTACAAGGCAGATAAATTCCAGATTCATGCCATGACTTTTGTTTACAACTCCAGAAACCGCCGCTAAAAGGCTGAATGAGGAGGCAATAAATTCCCAGTGTTTTCCAAAGAAAGCCCAATGTGCCTTTCACAGCTCTCTCTATCAGCAAACAACCTTCTCCTCCGTCCTCCTTCCACAGAGCAGCACAGAGCAGGGTGCTCCTCTCCCCGAGACCCTGCTCCAGCTCCTGCTCATCCCCAACATCCCCAACATCGCCAACATCCCTGTTCATCCCCGACATCCCTGACATCCCTGACATCCCTGTTTATCCCCGACATCCCCAACATCCCCAACATCCCTGACATCCCTGACATCCCTGTTTATCCCTGACATCCCCAACATCCCCAACATCCCCAACATCCCTGAAATCCCTCACATCCCTGTTCATCCCCAACATCCCCAACCTCCCTGATATCCCTGACATCCCTGCTCCTCCCTCACATCCCTGCTCATCCCTCACATCTCACATCCCTGCACATCCCTCATATCCCTGCACATCCCTGTTCATCCCCGACCTCCCTGCACATCCCCGACATCCCTGCTCATCCCTCACATCTCACATCCCTGCACATCCCTCATATCCCTGCACATCCCTGTTCATCCCCGACCTCCCTGCACATCCCCGACATCCCTGCTCATCCCTCACATCTCACATCCCTGCACATCCCTCATATCCCTGCACATCCCTGTTCATCCCCGACCTCCCTGCACATCCCCGACATCCCTGCTCATCCCTCACATCTCACATCCCTGCACATCCCTCATATCCCTGCACATCCCTGTTCATCCCCGACCTCCCTGCACATCCCCGACATCCCTGCTCATCCCTCACATCTCACATCCCTGCACATCCCTCATATCCCTGCACATCCCTGTTCATCCCCGACCTCCCTGCACATCCCCGACATCCCTGCTCATCCCTCACATCTCACATCCCTGCACATCCCTCATATCCCTGCACATCCCTGTTCATCCCCGACCTCCCTGCACATCCCCGACATCCCTGCTCATCCCTCACATCTCACATCCCTGCACATCCCTCATATCCCTGCACATCCCTGTTCATCCCCGACCTCCCTGCACATCCCCGACATCCCTGCTCATCCCTCACATCTCACATCCCTGCACATCCCTCATATCCCTGCACATCCCTGTTCATCCCCGACCTCCCTGCACATCCCCGACATCCCTGCTCATCCCTCACATCTCACATCCCTGCACATCCCTCATATCCCTGCACATCCCTGTTCATCCCCGACCTCCCTGCACATCCCCGACATCCCTGCTCATCCCTCACATCTCACATCCCTGCACATCCCTCATATCCCTGCACATCCCTGTTCATCCCCGACCTCCCTGCACATCCCCGACATCCCTGCTCATCCCTCACATCTCACATCCCTGCACATCCCTCATATCCCTGCACATCCCTGTTCATCCCCGACCTCCCTGCACATCCCCGACATCCCTGCTCATCCCTCACATCTCACATCCCTGCACATCCCTCATATCCCTGCACATCCCTGTTCATCCCCGACCTCCCTGCACATCCCCGACATCCCTGCTCATCCCTCACATCTCACATCCCTGCACATCCCTCATATCCCTGCACATCCCTGCAACTGCCAGGGATCCAGGGGCAGCCACCCTCTTCATCCCTTGCATTAATTCCCACTCCTTGTTTCTCCAATATCCCCATCAAGGTGAGTGACTGCCCCGGGAAGGACCACAGCGTGCCTGTGATTTCATGCTTTTCATCCAAAAGTCCCTGTTCCTGCGCATTTTCTGCTCCTCAGGTCCCAGAATCTTTTCTATCCTGGGAAAAGCTTTTCTCCATAAAAGACTGAGGGATTCTACCACAGAAACGCTTCCCTGAGAGCACAGCTGGTGATCAGGAGCCCAGCAAACCAATCCCACCTCACACATCCTCTCTGCCTCCTCTGTTGGGAGCTCAGGTAGGAGCCACAACCCTGGCTCCAGAGGAGCAGAGAGGCAGCACCAGCTCTGCTTGGAAAGGAAACTTTCTGGGAAGGACTTGGCAGTGCCAGAATTCCCCTCCTGGTTCAAACCTCAGACACAAACTCTGCTCTTTGTGCACAGAGCCCCAAACTTGAACGCAGAATTAAACTCAGATTTTTGCCATTGCTTTGGGGTAGTTTTCCCCATTGTTTTCCCTTTCCCTAAATTGGGCATCTCCTCATCTTCTGGGGCTGCCAATCTCTGCAATCTCCAAAGTCCACCCAAGGGATGGAGTTTCACCTTCCAAGGGATCTTTGTACATCCCCAAATCCCTGAGGAACCAGAGCAGCCCAGCAGGTGAGGGGCTGTAACCTCAGTCCTCAGCAGCTGAACCTGCAGCCCCAAGGCTCCTTAATGCCCCTGGGAATTCCCAAAGAAACTCAGGATTGCCACTGGATAAAGAGCAGACAGCACCAAGGGAGCTCTCCCAGTGCGGATGGATGTGGGAGCAATCCCAGCTGCAGCAGAGGGATGGGCTGGGGGCTGCCCAGAGCTGGAGAGGGAAATCACAATTCCATGTCCCACTGGATTTTTGGCAGCCTGGCTGCCTCTTCCTCAGACTCCCGACAGCTGGGATGGAGCAAAAAGGGTTAATTCCAAATATTCCGGCCCAAAGGTGAGGAAAACTCAGAAAAAGAAGAAGGGAAAGGAGAATAGAATGAGAAAGAAAAAGAAAGAGGGAAAAGAGGTAAAAAGAAAAAGAAGAAAAAACAAGAGAAAGAGAAAAAGGGAAAAAGAAGAAAACTAAAAAATAAAAAGAAAAGAAAAAGAAAATGAAGAAAAAAGAAAAAAGGAAAGGGAAAGGAAAAGGAAAATGAAAACAAAAAGGTAAAAAGAAAAAGAAAGGAAAATGGAAAGGGAAATGAAAGGACAAGGATTAGGGAAATCAAAAGAAAATGAAAAAATAAGAAAGAGAAAGAAAAAGGAAAAAAAAAGAAAAAAGGAAAATGAAAACAAAAAGAGAAACAGAAAGAAAAAGACAAAGAAGGAAAAGAAAAAGAGATAAAAATAAAAATAATAAAATGAAAATATGAAAAAGAAAGAAAAAGAAAAAGAAAAAGAAAAAGAAANATTCCAAATATTCCGGCCCAAAGGTGAGGAAAACTCAGAAAAAGAAGAAGGGAAAGGAGAATAGAATGAGAAAGAAAAAGAAAGAGGGAAAAGAGGTAAAAAGAAAAAGAAGAAAAAACAAGAGAAAGAGAAAAAGGGAAAAAGAAGAAAACTAAAAAATAAAAAGAAAAGAAAAAGAAAATGAAGAAAAAAGAAAAAAGGAAAGGGAAAGGAAAAGGAAAATGAAAACAAAAAGGTAAAAAGAAAAAGAAAGGAAAATGGAAAGGGAAATGAAAGGACAAGGATTAGGGAAATCAAAAGAAAATGAAAAAATAAGAAAGAGAAAGAAAAAGGAAAAAAAAGAAAAAAGGAAAATGAAAACAAAAAGAGAAACAGAAAGAAAAAGGCAAAGAAGAAAAAGAGATAAAAATAAAAATAATAAAATAAAAATATGAAAAAGAAAAAGAAAAAGAAAAAGAATACAAGAGAAAGGAAAAAGAGAAAAGGCAAAAAGGAAAAGGAAAAACAAAAAAGGAAGAGGAAGAGGAAGAGGAAGAGGAAGAGGAAGAGGAAGAGGAAGAGGAAGAGGAAGAGGAAGAGGAAGAGGAAGAGGAAGAGGAAGAGGAAGAGGAGCTTTTGGGCAGCCTGGCTGCCTCTTCCTCAGCATTCTGGCAGCTGGGGTCAGGCCACAATGGAGCAAAAGGGTTAATTCCAAATAGTCCAGCCAAAAGAAAGGTGAGGAAAACTGGGAACTAATCCACTCCTTGGTTTGGTTTGCTCTCCTTGCCGTGGCTTTGCAGTGGATCAGAGCCAAAGCTCATCCATCATTCCTGTTGGGAATGGTTTCCAGAAAAGGCTTCACCCCACTGGAGTTGCAGTATTTCATGGCCCCATTATTTAATATTTTAAACACTGAAATCATGAATTCCAAAGGAAATATTGCAGCATTCCCCAAACTAAGCCCTTCCATTATTTCTGGTGGAAAGGGCCGTTGTCGACAGGGAATGGAATCAAATCTGTATTTTGGGGATAGAAAAGGTTTCCATGGAAGAATTCCAACGAGCTTGGTAAAGTCTAAAGCAATTTGGGAAAGCTTTTTCCCAAAGCATCACTGAGTGTTTCCCTTAAGGGACAGGGAGCCCCAAAAAGCCTCACAGCAACACTTCAGCCCCTCTGGAAAACTGACACGGCTCCAGCAGCTTTGTCAGCAATTCCCAAGGATTGCCCTGTGCAGAGAGGAGCAAACTCATTGCAAATCCCTCCAAAAATGTGAATTTTGCCCTGGAGCTGCACTGTGAGCGCACATTCGCTCTGCCTGAAGGTCCACCCATGACACCAGGAGTGATGCTGGCACTGCATCAAGGAGGGGAATGGAATTCCTGTGGATCTGATCTCCAGACAGGTCCTGGCACGTGGTGCAGGTTCTGTTCTGTATTTGCTGTCCCCAACCTGCTGGCCTGCTGTTGTCCCAGGCTGTCACACCCAGAGAAACCCAGAATTAACAAGGCTGGGAAAGGCCTCAAGACCAAGTCCAACCATCGACCACCCACGCTCACCACGGGGAGCTCTGCCCACTCCAGTCTCCTCCAGCAGCTGGGAATGTGCTCCTGGGCAGGGCTGGAACCTGGGCAAAGCCAGAGAGCTGCTGCAGGGCCAGGGGGACACTGCCACAAATCCCCGTCCTAAATCCAGCCCCAAATCCCAGAGGCACACAGCCACAAATCCAGCCCCAAATCCAGCCCCAAATCCCAGTGGGACACTGCCACAAATCCAGCCCCAAATCCAGCCCCAAATCCCAGGGGGACACTGCCACAAATCCAGCCCCAAATCCAGCCCCAAATCCCAGTGGGACACTGCCACAAATCCAGCCCCAAATCCAGCCCCAAATCCCAGTGGGACACTGCCACAAATCCAGCCCCAGATCCCAGTGGGACACTGCCACAAATCCCCATCCTAAATCCAGCCCCAAATCCCAAAGGGACACAGCCACAAATCCAGCCCCAAATCCAGCCCCAAATCCCAGTGGGGCTCCCTCAGCCCTGCCCTACTGGGGTGGGCTGGGGCTGCAACTGGGAGAAAAAGGGAAGGGATTTTAGCAATAATTACTGCAAATGAACCTCCAAAAGTCTCATGTGCAGCCAAGAGCCCTCTCCACTGGGATGTGACTGCTAAAGGTCACCCAGTCCAGGGGTTTTCCTGAGCCAAGCCCAGCCTGATTTCCAACCAAAGAAATCAGGGAGAGGAGTTGGAAAGGCAGTTTCAAACATCCACCTCTGGAAATGTAAAGGGATAATTGGAAGTGTAAAGAGGGAAGGGGCTGAGCGAAGGGATAATTGGAAGCTCCTCACTGATGGGAACAATTTAGTCTCGTGATTTGGGGACTTCATTCCTGAAGGAGACTCAGTGGAACCTGCCAGGTCCTGGGGATATGGAGAGACCTGCAAGGACCCTCCCAACTCTGCAAATCCAGAGGGAGTTTCTACTTCCAAAGTACTTAATGCCAGGTGCAGGAGAAGCTTTCCTGGGTTTCTTTTCCCTCTGTTTACCTTTTTCAGAAAACAGGAAAAATTGTTGTACTAAACGTTGAATACTCCAAATGTTCCAGGAGAGTGGTTGAAATATTTGCATTTCTCTCCTGTTTGGTTGTTTGAATGAAATTACAGTTTCTGCACATCAAAGGCCCATAAGACTAAAGCCTTCCTGAGAATAAATCTCTGTTCTCTCTCTGTGTGCTGTGTACCTGAAAGCAGTCCTTGAGAATTCCATTGGAAAAATGTGTTGGAGGGAAGCACAGACAATCCAGTTGGAAAGGGATTACTTTCCTTGCAAGCTTTAATGACATTTGAAATAATGTTGAAGAATTAATTTCTTTTCATTTCCTACCTTTTGGTAACTCCTTTTTCTTTTTTTCCCCTCTTATTTTTTTGTCCTATGCCAAAAGCAGGAGCTTGGCAGCTCTTCCTCTGGTGGAATGAAAACAAACATTGCTGGAATGAGGAAGATAAGTGAGATTTGGGCTCTTTGCTGGTGCTGACTGCTTGGACTGGGACACCAAAAAACAGCCTCGTTATTTTACTCCCCAAAGATGATCAGATCCATCTGGGTGAGGCAGCAGTTGGCAGAATCCCCTTGGGGTGCTTCTCCAAGGTTTAACAGTCTCTGAAGCCACTGTGGAGTAGATGAATTTTAAACCCTCCCCAGATCACATTCCCAGATCCTGGGAGCAGCCCCCAAAGCCCCTCTGTGAGCATCAAACATCAGAGAAGGGGAACCCGAACGTTCCTGGCTCTGGTTCAAGCTGACCCCGGCAGGTGCCCAGGTGGCCAAAAGCATCGTGGGCTCTACAAAAATAGTGTGGCCAGGGCAGGGACTGTCCCCTTTGTCTCCTGTGCTGGAGTCCAGTCCTGAGCCCCTCAGGATGAGAGAGCCATGGAGGAGCTGGAGCGTGTCCAGGGAAGGGGCTGAGCCCCAGGCGCAGGTGAGGGAGCTGGGAAAGGGGCTCAGCCCACAGAAAAGGAGGCTCAGGGGGGACCTTGTGGCTCTGCACAACTCCCTGCCAGGAGGGGACAGCCGGGGGGGTCGGGCTCTGCTCCCAGGGCACAGGGACAGAAGGAGAGGGAACGGGGAGGCTCAGCTCTGGATCCTCAGCACAGCAGGGACAGGAGCTCCTGCAGCGGGGCCAGCACAGGCTGGGAGGATGAGCAGGGCCTGGAGCATCTCCATGCCCAGGAAAGGCTGAGGGAGCTGGGGCTGTCCAGCCTGGAGAGGAGCCCCAGCCGAGAGGGGCCCTGAGCCCTGGGTGTCCCTGTGTGCAGGGAGGGGCAGAGCAGGGCCCAGGCTCTGCTCCGGGGGCCCAGCAGTGGCATCAGAGCCACGGGCAGGGCCCCAGCCCAGCAATTCCCCCTGCACAGGAGGCACAACTTCTGCCCTGGGCAGTGCCCAGCCCTGAACAGGCTGCCCAGGGAGGGGCTGGAGTCTCCTCAGCGGGGACATTGCAGAGCCCTCTGCACACAATGCTGTGCCCTGTGCTCTGGGATGGCCCTGCCTGAGCAGGGAGGTGGCACCAGTGACCCTCTGTGGTCCCTTCCAGCCTGGCCCAGCCTGGGGTTCTGGGATACTCAGGAGAAACAAGAACTACATCAGGATTCCCATGTCAGTGTGTCACAGGTCACAGACTCTGGGATGGGGATAAGGCCACCAAAAGCGAGTGCAGGGAATGCTCAGAGCACAGCACAAAGGCTGCTCCCCCTTCCAGCACCTGGGGTGGAAACCAACCTGGTCCATCCCAGTAAAACCAGAGGTGAATTCCTTCAAATCTCCCATTTCCCAAGCGCTTGTTCCCATCCAGATGGATGCACTGAACACCAGAGCTGCCTTCAGAGGCTGTTTTGTGCTTGAGAAGGAGGCAGCAAAGCTGCCAGCACGGTCAGGCTCTTCAGAGGGCTGGTTTAATTAACTGGTGTGATAGCAAAGCTGAAGGACTCCTGACACACAATTACAGGGCATTGTCTGAGCTGGAAAAAGCCATGTAACCCTTGCCTTTATCATCATCTCACTCCTGTTCCTCGATACCTCCAAAATACATCCCATGGTCGCAATTCAGTGGCCACTTCTGTGTCTGCTGGTTCTTGGAACAAATGAATGTTTCTAAAAATACCAGGAACTCTCAGAACCTGAGCACACAACCAAGCACAGAGGCTGCAACTGCATTTCAGAGCTGACATTAAAATTCCAGTGTGCTGCTCTGAACTCTGGAGAAGTCCACCTTAAGCTCTGCTTGGGAGGAGATAATTTATTCTGGGCCATCCATCTCTGTCTGGAAGGCAGAGCCACACCTGAGGTGGGGACAGCCTTTCCCAGAGTGCTGAGATGACAGAGGCAGCCACAACTTATCTGTGGGCCTTCAGGTGCTGGCCAACAGGAAATTCCTGGGAAAAGTGCTGGCAGGATACAGGTGACGGCTGGAAAATCCTCCAGCAGGTGTTTGAGCCTCTTCCAGCTCATCCTCCCAGATGCACTCCTGGAGTGCCTTTTGTCCACGGGTTCCATCATTCCCTCCTCTCCTGCCCCACCACACAGTGAGATTCTTGTCCCCCAGGGACCTGGGGCCATCTCCTCCCACACCCCAGCTTTGAGTCATTCCTGATTTTTTCCCTTTCTCTCACACCAGCCTCATGCTGCCCATTCCATCCCCTTCTCCAATTCCCTCATTCCTTTTCTGTTGCATCTCGTGCACAGCCCAAGTTCCTGCCTGACTCCAAACACAAGAGTCCCTGCCTGATTCCCAAATCCCTGCCTGATTCCCAAATCCCAATCCCTGCCTGATTCCCAAATCCCTGCTTAATTCCCAGCCCAAATCCCTGCTTGATTCCTGAATCCCTGCCTGATTCCCCAATCCCTGCCTGATTCCCCAATCCCTGCCTGATTCCTGAATCCCTGCCTGATTCCCAAATCCCTGCGTGGTTCCTAGCCCAAATCCCTGGCTGATTCCCGAATCCCTGCCTGATTCCCCAATCCCTGCCTGATTCCCAGCCCCAATCCCTGCTTGATTCCCCAATCCCTGCCTGATTCCCAAATCCCTGCCTGATTCCCCAATCCCTGCCTGATTCTCCAATCCCTGCCTGATTCTCAAACCCCTGGCTGATTCCCGAATCCCTGCCTGATTCCCCAATCCCTGCCTGATTCCCAAACCCCTGCCTGATTCCCGGCTGGCACTCAGAGCCGCCTGTGCCATTTCAGAGGCTCCTCCAGAGCCAGAGGCAGCAGGGATGATGATGAGGGCTGATGGGGACCAGACATGCCTCTCCCTCTGCCTGCTCCCCGCCATTCCAGGTGGGAATCAGGCTGAAGAGTCAGCCCTGGGCAAGGTGGGAATGGAGCCTGAGCCGTGCTGGGCCAGCCCGGCAGGGTCCCTGCAGGGATGGGGAGGATTTTCGGGAAGGTGAAGCAGGGACTGTCCCCGTGAGGTGTTGCTGATCTCGGGGCACAGGAGATGCTGCTCTGCTCAGAGCACAGAGCTGGGCAGGTCCTGTGTGCTGTCAACACAGAGCTGCTTTCACTACAATCAACCTGCCTGAAAATCCCAAACAGAAAGGGGGTCATTAAAACATCAGCCCCGAGCGCAGGCGTGAGCAGAGCCTCTCGCTGGATGCAGAGTGATTTATACACAAAGCAAAATAGATCACTCTCACGTTGCTGGAAAAGGACACCAGATGCCTTTGACGTCACCTAAATTATCTCTATTTTTAAAAGTTACTCTTTCCCATTTGCTGCCAACTCAGAAAGTCCAATTTGCCAAGATAATCTATCGAGTGGGGATGAAGATTTCCAAAGTTGAAGCATCGGTCTCTTAGCAACCGTAGTACTCTTTGTATTAAACGGAGCCCAGGCGTCTCCTGCAGCCTTTTCTGCACCTAATCAGCAAATTCCCATTAAAGACACAATATTGGAGAAACGTCGCTCGGGATCCAGGATACATCTAAACACCATCGAGTCCATGTTCTCTCTGCTCAGAGGGATATTTATAGCAGGGAGACATGTCAGGGAAGGATGCAGCATCTCTTATTCATGCAAGGGACTGGGTAAGAAAGGAGAATGTAGGGAAAAAAAAGGTGCAGCAAGAGCTGATAAGAAGAACAACATAAGATCGTGGGAAGAACTTCTTCCAGCTGGGTCTGGTTCAAGTGGTGGCCTTTGAGTGGTGGGAAAGGGTGAGAGAAAAGAAAAGCTCCCTTTCTTTGCCTGCTCTGCTTCCAGCCCAGAGTTTGGAGCTGTTTGATGCATCCCTTTCTCCAAGCCTACCAGAGTTCTGGAAAGGGCTTTTGCCTCCCACATCCACATCTGCTTCTCCCAGCCCGGCACAAAGCTCCATCTCCTGGGAAGCTTCCCTTGGGTAACACCTCCAGGTGCTCTGCAGAAAGCTGCTGGAGAAGGGCGTGATACTGTTTTGGATGGAGAAGGGGTGACACCAAGCCACTTCTCTGTCCTGTCCCTGTGGAGCTCCTGTCCTACCTCTCCAGGAATTCCAGCCCTTTTCTTTCACAAATGTAACAAAAACTTCAGAAAAAAAATGGAAGCACAACTCCTGAGTCACTCTTTCAGTACAGATGGCCTAAAGATGCTTCCTTATCTCTCTAGAGATGGTTCCTTATCTCCTTGCATCCCTGCAGGCTGTGTGAGGAAGCCATGCCCTGTCCCTCTGTGCCCAGGACAGCCCAGAGGTGTCCCTGTGTGCCCAGGACAGCCCGGAGGTGTCCCTCTGTGCCCAGGACAGCCTGGAGGTGTGCCTGGGCTGTCCCCAGCCTCCCTGAGCAGTGGGAGCAGGGCCGGGGCCACGCTCTGCACGTGAGGATCAGAACACAGGAGCACTAGGGGGTTTCAGGCACATCCTCTGCCCAGGACCCCCATGGCTGCCTCCCACAGCCTGCACGTGGATCACACCAATCCTGCTGGCTGCTGCTGGCCAAGAGGAAGGGCAAGGAGACATTTCCTGGTCCTGGAGCCATTGGAATTGGACCTCTGGACTTAGAGGAGCGGGAGCAGCTCTGAGCTGGGCTGTGCCCTTCCTGCTGCCCTGCAGCCATCCCATAGCCTCAGCCCAGGGCAGGGGTGGCCACAAACACATCCCAGTGCTCACAGGTGTGACTGTCACAGGTGAGCCAGACCTCCAGGTGAAGCTCCTGGAGCACCACACAGCCTTGGAAGGGAGCAGGATTCTGGGAAGCAGCCCTGGAGCCACCACCGGGCGCTCCCCACCAAGCAAAGCCACAGCTCCCAGAGCTTTGGGACCTCTCTGTTCCTTATCTAACAAGAGATAAAAAGAAAAGGAAATCAATTCCACCTCTCCTCTGCTCCAACTCTAATCCTGTCTCTCTAAGTACTGCTGACCCTATTTCCAGAGTGCTCTCCAAAGCATCCCACAAATAATTCCATTATTGCCCGGGATTGTTGTTTATGACGTGGGGATTGCTCTGCACTCCAGGGCACAGGGAAGAGAGGCTGAATGGCTGTAGATTTACAAGGCAGAGCAGCTTCCCCCTTCCCACCAGCTGGATTGTTCAGGGGGGTTTTGCTTCCTGGCACATGAAAAATGCTGGGGAAATGATCTTGAGATGAGTGTGCAGCACCTGATTCCAGAGGCACTGGGACAAGTCCGTGTGACAGGGAGCTGTGGCACTGCCAGGGACGCTGGGAGCAGTGTGACAGGGAGCTGTGGCACTGCCAGGGGCACACTGCAGTGTGACAGGGAGCTGTGGCACTGCCAGGAGCACTGGGAGCACTGTGACAGGGAGCTGTGGCACTGCCAGGGACACACTGCAGTGTGACAGGGAGCTGTGGCACTGCCAGGGACACTGGGAGCAGTGTGACAGGGAGATGTGGCACTGCCAGGGACACACTGCAGTGTGACAGGGAGCTGTGGCACTGCCAGGGACGCTGGGAGCAGTGTGACAGGGAGCTGTGGCACTGCCAGGGGCACTGGGAGCAGTGTGACAGGGAGCTGTGGCACTGCCAGGGGCACTGGGAGCAGTGTGACAGGGAGATGTGGCACTGCCAGGGACACACTGCAGTGTCCCAGCAGCAGGGTCACTATAACCTCAATACATTCAATACAGATATTCAATCTATCAATATATTCCCGCAATATCCATGCACAGTATGAGCACAGACACGGCGCCCTAAACCTCCTGGTCTGCCTGGAATACAAAATGAAACTGGTCCCAGCTTAAAATCCTATTGAATTTCCCCAGGCAACGATGAAGTTGGTTGGTAAACTGACTCTGGAAGTATTTCTTGCAAATATGAATTGATTTAGATTGATAGGAAATAGAATCAAGAAACAAACCCACCTGACTGTTCTTGGCAGCTTGGCTATTAAATACGTAATTCAATTCCAAGGAGACCCAGCTCGGGTCTGGATTTCCAGCACGAAGGAAATCCAGGAAGGGAAAGAACCCAGCACCAATCCCTTTCTCACAAAACTGGTGCCTGCTGGGGCTCTTCCAGGGGTGCACAACGGCCCTCCCCTGGGAGGAGGATCCTGGTCCAAGCCCTGAATTCAGAAGTTTGCTATGAAAACATCTCAGGAGAGAGCGGGAATTGTCTCCCTAAGGAAGCAGTGAGAAGGGAGCAAAGTTCCTAAGTCAGCTCAGGGGGAAAACCCAAAGTTTCTGCTACTTTTCCACTCCTCTCCATGGAAGCAGCTTCTCCCTCAAAGCATAAATTGCTGCTGGCTTGTCCCAAGCTGGGAAGCAGCTTCTGCTTCCAGAGGCTCCCACATCCCTCTGCAGCTGATCCCAGTGTACTGGACAAAACCTGCCTGTTATCCTGGAGACACTAAAACAACATCTCCAGAGCGCTCAGGAAAAGCTGCTGTGAGTTCTGCAGGTTGCCAAGAGCTCCAGGGGATTCCACAGCGGCCAAGGAATCATGAGGAGCAGGGAAATCCCAGCTCTGCTCCTTCCACGGGCCGTATCCCCATGCCAGCTGCCTGTGGAGAGGGACTGCAGCCCAGCACAGGACACCAGAGGATCCTGGACATAGAGGATCTGCTCCAGGACCTCCCCAGGCCATCCAGGATGTGGGGGAAGTATAAAAGCAGCTCCTTGTTCCTTATCTCCATCTGATATTCTCTCCAAGGGGATTTTAGCAACAGCACAGAAGAGCAAAACAGGAGGAAAAATCCCCAACAGCTCTGCCAGTTTCATGGAAACAAGGAATATCCTGAGCTGGAAGGAATCCACAAGGATCATCCAAGCCGGGTTCCTGGCCCTGCACAGGACAGGCTCAAGAATTCCAGCAGGAGTTTATTGCTGCAGCACATCAGCTGCTTTCTCTCCTCCATCCCTTCTCACCCACTCCATCCCAGATCCCAGCAAGCGACTGTGACCCTCACAGGTCACATATTCCCTGTGCCTGGATGAAGCTCACTGGGACCGTGTTCATGGAACCAGGAAACACCCAGTGCCCCCCCTGCCATGGCAGGGACACCTCCCGCTGTCCCAGGCTGCTCCCAGCCCCAGTGTCCAGCCTGGCCTTGGACACTGCCAGGGATCCAGGGGCAGCCACAGCTGCTCTGGGCACCCTGTGCCAGGGCCTCACACCCTCACAGGGGACAATTCCTTCCCAAGATCCCATCCAGCCCTGCCCTTGGGCACTGGGAAGTCCAGCTAGGTTCATCCCTTCCCAAGGAAGGGCAGTGAGGGGACCTGGAATGCTCAGCCTGACCCAGGGACAGCTGCAGGTCTGCAGCTCCAGGGCAGTTCTGGGTCCTGGGAAGGGCAACAGCAGGTCAGGATAGATCTGATGCTCCCTCAAGAGCCCTTCTTCAAACAGTCCCAAGACCTCCACAAATCTTCCCATTCTGTTTCAGGATCACATTTACTTCTGTTTATCCCGCAGGAAGGAGCCCCATGGATTACCCACGCCAGCAGTGCTGCTCCACTTTCTCCTCTCCCGAACACCTCCTCCAGCTCCATCTGACATTTGCAGCTCTGCTTTGGAGCAGACAGTGAACAACTGCTCCCTGTTCTCCTTCTCCACACCCTTCTCCCACTCTGGAGCCTGGAGTCGCTGCATCCTGGGCTGTGCTCAGGCTGGAAGCCTTTGTTGGGCTGTCACAGCTTCTTGTCACCTGTCCCTCCAATGTGGCCCTTCCAGCCGCTGCTGGACCCTCTGTGGCCACACTGAGCTGCCACCAAACCAATCCCTGAATCTCTCTCTGCTGCTGAGTGATTGGCAGGAGAAGAAAATAAAGAAACCTCCAGGCGCCCAAACCAATCCCTGAAACATCCAAGGTGGAAATCCCACACTGCAGACTTCAGCACTGTTGGCAAAGCTCCCCATGGACCAGGAGCTTCCCCAGTTCACCAGGAGCCAGGAGCTGGGTCACATCCCCACGTCCATCCCCGAGAAGGGACAGCTTTAGTGGGACAGGCCAGGATCTCCATTCCACGGGAGCCAACATCAGTCTCCAGTGAGCTCATCACCCCCTGCTCCAGGGCTCACAGATCCCAGGGGGATGGGAAGGGCTCTGACCTCCCCTCCATGGCCAGCCGAGGCCCGGGGTGGGACATGGGCAACCCCTGGAGTCCCAAAGCAGCTCCCAGGCCGGGAGCCTCCAGCCTGGCCATCTCCAGTGGGAACTATTCCCACCAGGCTCCCTGGAGGTGGAAGCAGCAGCTTGGACACCTCCGGTGCCTCCTGCTCGGGCAGCCCCAACTCTCAGGTGAGCTGGTGAGGGCTGGGCTGGCCATTCTCTGAATGGCCCCATCCCAGAAACCCAGAGAGAAGCCACAGCTGGCAGGATCTGCCTCTTTCCCTCCTCACTGTCCCTGTTCTCATGGAAAAGCTGCAGCAACATCCACACTTAACCACAGAAATTGCTGCACATGGGCCCAGCTGCAGGGCCAGGGCAGTTCTCTCCCTTTGGAAACCCTCATTCCCTGATTCCTGATAGCTGTATCCCTTTGGAAAGGCCTCATTCCCTGATTCCTGGAAGGTGATTCCTTTGGAAAGGCCTCATTCCCTGATTCCTGTCAGTTCTGTGCTTTTGGAGAGGCCTCATTCCCTGATTCCTGTTAGCTGTATTCCTTTGGAAACCCTCATTCCCTGATTCCTGATAGCTGTATTCCTTTGGAAACCCTCATTCCCTGATTCCTGATAGCTGTATCCCTTTGGAAACCCTCATTCCCTGATTCCTGGAAGGTGATTCCTTTGGAAACCCTCATTCCCTGATTCCTGGAGGGTGATTCCTTTGGAAATCCCTCATTCCCTGATTCCTGGAAGGTGATTCCTTTGGAAATCCCTCATTCCCTGATTCCTGGAGGGTGATTCCTTTGGAAATCCCTCATTCCCTGATTCCTGGAGGGTGATTCCTTTGGAAATCCCTCATTCCCTGATTCCTGGGAGCCCCTGAGCCCAGAGGTCTCCCAGCACCAACCAGGGCAGCCCCTTTGTAAGCATCTTGCTCTGGGATAAGATTTTGCTGCTGCTATCGTCTAAAAATATCTTGGGAGAATTTGCTCTGGCCCAAATGGCTCTGCTTGAAAGAGTTTCAAACATCAAACATCTGCTGGGAATTTGGTGCAAGGTCTGCCTTGATTCGCCTGCCCTTTCCCCAAATTCAAACGGCTCCAGAGCCCTGACCTTGGCTTCACTAAAACCCCCGGTTCCACCAAAAACTGAAATAAAACCTGGCCTAACACCTCCCTCCATCCCTTTCCCACTTCCTCCAGGGCCTCCTGCATGGTCGGGTTACAGTTTCCTGTTGGTTTTCCTGCGTTTTCTGGGGCTGTGCTCCCACTGAGTCCCCGCCCTGAGGAGCGGTGGCAGGAGAAGGCAACTGGAACCAGTCTGAAGCCCACAGAGAGTTCTGTGCCTTCCTAAATTTACTGAGGGTTGAACTCTTCCCCAGCCCTTGCCCGTGGCATCCACACCTGGAGGAGCATTACTGGGAAGCTGTAGCTGCCCCTGGATCCCTGGCAGTGCCCAAGGCCAGGCTGGACATTGGGGCTGGGAGCAGCCTGGGACAGTGGGAGGTGTCCCTGCCATGGCAGGGGTGGAGCAGAAGGAGTTTTAAAGTCCTTCCGGCCCAAACCATCCTGGAATTGTGTGATCTTTGTGACAAGTGCCCGTGTCCCACCCTGGGGTGTCCCAGAGCTCCTCAGGGCAGCCGGGGCCTGGTGGGACAGTTTTCCACCTGGAATCCCAGACTTTGCCAAGGCACAGCCGAGTGAACAAATCTGGTTCCCCTTTGGCCCAGTTTAACCATTAACTCTTCTGGTTTCTCTGGGCAGATCCAGCCCCCTGGGAAGGTTGTTCTTCCAGCCAAGCTGATCTGAGGAGGCTCCAACAGAACCACAGGGACCTCCTGGTGCCCGGGGAGGGCAGAGCCAGGAGCACAAAGGGCCACATTTTTTACACTTCATTGGGAAGCTTTATAAATTAATTGGAGTACAAAGTCAGGTCTAATTGATGTTTGTATTGATTGAACTGCTCCAAGTCTTAATTTTGGTTGTAAAACTTCCTTTAAAACAGAGCCATT
This sequence comes from Nicator chloris, assembly GCA_013400495.1. NCBI lineage: Eukaryota > Metazoa > Chordata > Aves > Passeriformes > Pycnonotidae > Nicator > Nicator chloris. The sequence goes on from WAAE01001251.1 coordinate 153,430, forward strand.
TATAATTAAGACAGGATCTGTAATTAATGGAGTTTTATACTCATAAAACTGCCTCTCTCATCAGTCTAAATTAAACTCCACATGAAAGTTGGAGCAAATTAAATACAGTAGATGCCAAAACTACTTTCTCTGAACTCTTTGCTATTCTTATTAATGTCAAAACAGAAGAGACGTGAAGGTGTGGAAAGGGGTTGGAAATCCACGTTTGGAGAGGAGATAGCAGGAGAGGACACCACGGTCTGTACCCACCCCGTGCAGGGTGAGCACAGAGCCATCCCCATCACCTTCCACACGAGGCAGGAGCCACTTCCCACATTCCAGCTGGAAAAGTAATATTTTCATATTAAAACTTTAATATCTTGCCTCTCTTGCACCATCCTAACAAACACAAACCTGTTTGGAAAAGTGCTTTGTTCCACCAGAGTCACACGAAGTCACCACACCCAAGTGGGGGCTGGCAGTGGTTCCCTTGGCAGAGGTTATTTAAAACAAAGGTTAATTAAAACAAGGGTGAGGATTGGCCTGGCCATGCCCCCAAATCCCCATTAATGAAACTCCTCAGCTCTGGTAACCGTGGTTGACCAAATGACTCTTTCCAGCCTGATCTATTGGAAATCTTTACAGCCATCAACCACAATATTTACACAGCTCAGACAATTCTGAGCTCGTGGCAAGAAAATAAATCGTCGTGGACATATGTACAGAGCTAAAAGTTCCCCAATAAATCTGTTTGCCATGTCTGCCTCGTCCATATCTAGGTAATTATCAATTCCCTGCTTTAAATGCTCCCATTTAATTGGGGTTGCTGTTTTTAGTGGAATATCATTTCCTCTTCCCAAAACGGCCATTACTATTTTTGTACCATGGGTTTTTCTGGCTGCCACATTCTGCTCTCCCCACTCAAATTAAAAAAGTCACTGCAACCCTCACCGAGTATTTATGGCTTGAAGATTCCTACACACATCCCTGAGCTGACACCCAGAAAGCTTCTCACAGCTGTCCAGAGTTATCCAGGGCTATCCCACAGAACTCCAAGCTCCAGCTGGAGCCCAGGCTCTTCGGTAGCTGCTGTAAAGAGGCTGCTCAGGCACTGGCTGTTCCCAGGGTCATCCTTTGGGATGCCCAGCTGTCCCCACGGGCAGCAGCAATCAGGGATTATGGAAGTCTCAAGGAGCGCCCAGGGTGAGGAACTCTGCCCAGTGCCACCACAGGGTTTGTCCCCTCCCTGGGGATGAGGATTATCCCAGCTGCTCCTGAAGAGCCGTCAGCCAAAGCAGAGCTGGGGCTGATGGAGGTGGAGGAGGTGCCTCCCCAAAAGTGTGGGAGGGAAATGCCCAAGCAGCACCAAACCCCTTGGTGTGATCTGGTTTAGAGCAAAACCAGATGGCTCTGTGGCCCTGCTGCCTCAGAGCCTCCCTTTTCAGCCCATTTTCTTAATTTGTGCTGCTCTCATCCCATGAAAGCCTTGGAGGCCTCAGGAGCTGGGAGAGGTAAGGGAATACAGAGAGTTGATTATTAATGAAGCACATCAATTACCATACTGGTAATTACCCAGAGGAGCGAGGTTCAGAAGAGCCTCTCTCTGTTCCACCACCAATTGCCAGCCCAAACCCCCAGCCCAGGCTGGGCCAGCCCTCTCTCATGGCACAGCAAACTGGGACAGGACTGGGACTGTGCCAGCCCAAACCCCCAGCCCAGGCTGGGCCAGCCCTCTCTCATGGCACAGCAAACTGGGACGGGACTGGGTCTGTGCCACCCGGGGCTGAGAGCTCCTCCTCAGGCAGCAGGTGAAGGGTGGCACAATGAGCTGTGCTCGTGGGCAGCTGCATCCCAGAAACCCCCCAGTGCAGCAAGGCACCCCCACACCTGAGCAGCCGTTTCTATAGAAGGAAAAAGAGTTTCAGTTTCACCATAGAACTAAAAAGGAAAAAACCCTAGAAGCGTCTTTACTGTCCTGGCAGTAATTGGCTCAAGGCCAAGACAACAATACTGACAGGTCTCTTCACCTGTTCCTCAGAAAAATAGCTGTCCTCTCTTGGGCTGTGTGCCAAGAATCCCACCTCAATGGTTCGGTGCTTAGAGGAGAGCACAAAGCTCCTCAGGTGCTTTTTCAGAGTGTCTGAGCTGATGCAAAGAACATTTTTTTTTTTCTATTTGTGGGAATACACAGGTCAGCGAGTGAAGCCGACTTAATTAGCATAGCTGGGGTGATAACCAGGATGCCTTGGCAAGAACAACCAGAGCTTTGAAGATTACAGAAGATGGAATTAAATCTCCTTACCGGAATGAGGAAATGGAACCAAACTTCTCCAAACAAGATATGTTGTGAAATGCATGAGTTTGTACCGTGCTTAACCTAATCATTGTAGTAGTAATTATTAACCTTCCTAGAAATTGCATATAAGATTTAGGAAATCTCAGTAAAATCCAATTCTGATCACCGCATCAGTCTTCCCATCTCTCAATCAATCATCGATACTATTTTTATTAAACCTTTTTGCTTTTCTAAACACTTCTGATCAGCCCTCTCACAAGTATTTTCAAGCCTTTTCTGAAGAGTGCAGGGCACCCTCAGATTGATACATCTCCATGTGGCTCATTTAATTCTGGCCATGTGGAACACCCCAGGATGGGATGTGACATCCAATCTTCCAGCACTCAGGAACTGAAACTCAGGAGGGTGAAGCTTTCTCTAGGAGCTGATCCCCAAAAGGTTTCTATTAGAATGAGAAATAGACTCTAAGGACATCACCAGTTATCTGATTCCTTCAGTGACAGCCCAGCTCCATCCATGGGAATTTTCCTGCCTCCATCACTGGCATCAGAATTGCACATTTGTAAAATCAGCATCTTTTCCTTGGGAGACACCAAGGAAAAGTCCGCCCACCCCAAGCTCAGCTCTTCTGTTGGCTGAGCAAAGACACCACTCCTGCTCCTCCTGAGAAACATTCCATGAGCAGCTTCTCCATGCAGAGGAACTCCAGGGATGTGCCACATTTGGCTTCAAACATTGCAGGGATGGAGAAACAGGCGCTCTCAACACCTCGTCATCTCAGCACCTCTTACCTGCCAGGCTGTGATTCCAGCCCCAATTTGTGCGTATGAAGGTGAAATAATCACACCAAATACCTGAAAGCAGCAGCTTCAGGTCTCTGTTATTGCAGACAAACCTCAGCAGAGACACCCCCAGAGTACAAGGAGTCAGCCCCTCGCCACAGCAAACCCCACAGCAACGCACACGAGGTGTCCCTGGGGCTCAGGTGGCAACAGGGGACACCCAGGTGGCAACAGGGGACACCCAGGTGTCACCCAGCCAAGAGGCCTGGCCTGCTGCTCTCTCACAGGGAAAATAAACTGAGCCTTTCAATCACCTAAAAACTCCTCTCCAAACCCTCAAGAGCTGCCAAGCAACAGCTCCTAAGTGTGAGCTGCTGTCTAATCCCATCTCCTCCTGCCAGGCCTGAAGGGAACACCTCAGCCTTACTCTCACTGATGGGAGCTTCAGAAATCAAAGCACATCTCTTTAACCAAGGAGGGAAAAAAAGCAGGTTGGAAAGCCAGACCCAGTGCAGGACTGAGGGAACCTGAGGAGAAGCCAGACTCCCCCTCTAGAGCCCTGTGTTTAACCAGACTCTGGATTTGCTTTGCTGCCATTTCCTCAGCTCATACATTCCAGCCTTTTCCTGTGAAAAGTGAGAGCCAGACAAAAGAGAGGATGGGGAATCCAGCAAAGGAAATCTGTGGAGAAACGAGCCTGCAAGGCTGCTGGAATGAATCCTGAAGAAGCCATCAGCTCCCTAAGCCCCTTCCCAGAACGGGGTGGGAAGTGTCCCTCCTGCATCCCAGCCAAGCCAAACCATGGATATTTTTACTGCTGGGCTGGAATGGCCCTTCCTGGGCTTTGCCAGAACCCAGGCTTGGCTCCTGGGAGCTCCTCAGGGGAGCAATGAAGGCACTTGGGAGCCACGGGCAGGACCCTGAGGGCACAGGGGTGGCTGGGGTGTGACCCCACTGCTGGGGCTCCTCTGCCAGGATGGGAGGGATCCCTGCACATCCCTGCCCCATCCTGGCCCTGCTCCTGTGCCCTTGGCTTGGCTGGCAAAGAACATCCCGAGGCAATGTGTCTCCTGCAGAGCTTTCCCCACAGCAGACCCGGCCTCTCAGAGACACCTCATCAGCTCCCATGTCCCGGCTGCAAGGAAATGTTTGGAGTTGATCTTTCTGTGGATGCTGGGACCTGGCCAGCCAAAAGCTGCACGTTTGCCACACCTTCGGGGCAGAACTGAGTGAAAAAACCTCAGACTTAAAATGAAACACTTTGTTTCGGAACAGATGAGGATTTTTTTTTCCTCCATAGCTTCCGACTCATGTGAGAAAAATGCAAAAATTCAAATGCGCTGATTTGGCGCAGATTAAAAAAAATAGAAAAAATTAGGGGCACCCATTTATTTTTAAACTCCAATAAACTGAACAATCCCCTATTTGCAGAGCTGCATGGAGAGGCAGTGCCTGTCCTGGGGCTGTGAACTCTCCCTGCATTCCCTGAGGAACAGGTTTGTATTATCAGGGACGTTGTTACTCCTGTGCTTCAGAGAGGGAACCTCAGCCCATCTCACCTCCACTTCCCCCAGGAGCAAAGCAGGACACAACATCCAACTCTCTCTAGTTTCTCATTTTCTCTCCTGCAGCACTGGAATCAAATTGACAAAGCAGTGACAAGCTCCATGGAGTGTTTGTGCTGGGCATTTCATCCCTCAGACACGCTGGCACACACGGCTCCCCGTTTCAAAGGCAGAAATCGCTGCGTCCCCGCACAGCACAATCCCCTCCTTGTGTGCCAACGTGAGGAATTGCTGAGCACACAACTGCTCCAAGTCTTCTCTACCTCCAGGAAGTAGCAGCAATTCCAATTGGTTCCAGAGCCCCTTCCCTGCCCCTCCCCACCCAGAGCTGTTCACACAATCTCATGCCCTGGATTAGATTTTGTTGAAAGAAAAATAATGAGATTTGTGTTTCCTCACAAATTAAAAAGAAATTGCCCAAAAGAATAATCCTAAAATACAAAATGCTGCCTCCTCCCAGATGTTTCTAATAGGCTTGTGTTCTAATGGCTTATTTAGAGAGACTTTTCCTAAATGACATCTTAATGATGGGCCTTAGGACCGTGAGACACAAACATAATTCACTACCAAAGCTTGGGGGTTTTCTTTCTTTTGTTGTTCCCCTCCTCCCCCCCCGAATTGTTATCAAAATAAAGGAGACATTTTCAGAAAGCCTTTGTGCTGTTCTGCACTACTAAAGACTGAAAATTCCAAATGTCAGAGTTTCTGGGAGTTCTTTTTCTTGCTCTTGCTTGGCTGGTGCTGCCTGTGACCCCTCAGCTCCAGGCAGGACACGGGCTGGGACTGAGCAGCTCCCTGCCTGTCCAACCCATCCCAATTCCAGCCAGACTGGGACCCCAGCTGCTTTCCCCACTGGAGAATGATGCCAGGACTCTGAGCACTGAGTTCCATGATCTCCTGTCATTCTGAGCGTTGCTTCACATGATGTTCATGTGGGTCCTGCTGTTGTCCCGGCACTGCCACTATCCCTCCCTTTTGTCCCTCTCAGCTGGGCCCAGGCCACAAGAACCCTTTGGAGTGGGGGTGAGCAGGAGACAAAGGCAGACAGAGAGGTCCTGGCTCAGCTCATCCCCCAAAGCCCACCTGGTGCAAGGCCCAGGGTGCCCCTGGCCGAGCCCTCCCTGCCCAGCATCCCCCGGCGAGGAGGGAGGGCAGGACCTCGGGCTGAGCTCAGCCTGCCAAAACCACGGCTCAGCTTTAACTCATTGCATTTGGAGAGTGAACAGCCTGAGCCCAGCTGGCACCAGCCCTAGGAGCTGCAGTGCTCTCACCCTGCAGTGGCTGTGCTGGCACCGAGGAATGCTCCCAGAGCGTTCCAAAACTGCAGCTCCTGCCTGGCCCCAGGAGCTCTGCTGCTCTCCTGGTGACCCTGGACACTCCCTGTGCTCCTGGACACTCCCTGTGCCCCTGGACACTCCCTGTGCTCCTGGACACTCCCTGTGCCCCTGGACATTCCCTGTGCTCACAGACATTCCCTGTGCCCCTGGACATTCCCTGTGCCCCTGGACACTCCCTGTGCCCCTGGACATTCCCTGTGCCCCTGGACGCTCCCTGCACCCCTGGACACTCCTGGCACCCAGGGTCAGATCAGGAAGCAAAGGGGGCTGAGCTCTCCTGTTCCTCCCCGCTGTTCCCAGAGCATCCCTGCCCCACACAGCCCTGGCTGGGGGTCCCTGCAGCCCTGCAAAACCCCAGAGCCTGGGCACACCATGGTCCCTGGCAGAGGGGCACCCCATGGATGGGTGTCCAAGGCCAGACTTCCAAGTGTGGGCCTGATATTGCTGGGTCTGAGAGATTTTAGCCTGCTAGCCTGCTAACTTTCTCCCAAGGGAGAAATTCTTAAGAAAGCTCCTTCTCCAAACAAATCCTGGCAAACAACTCTCCTTTCTCCAGGTGATGTTTTGCTTTTCTAGTTCTCAAAACATTTGAGCTGTTTCTCTGGTTTAACCAATGGGATCAGAGAGGTGTCGTTCCCATTCACCAACCATGTTAAGTCTGTATCAGAACTCCTTATAAAAAGGTAGTAAGAATCAGACAATAAAGCCTTTTTTCTCTGCTCTTTGCCTTCTGAAATATTTAGAGTCTCTCATCTGTTTTTGTGTCCTACAACGACATCCACGGGCTCCTGCAGATCCGCTTTGATGTCACCAAAGCCAGAGCTGGGAGAGCAGCACTTCCCGCTGGGCTCCTGCTCCTGCCCAGGTCCCCTGGACCCACCTGGCTGTGGCTGCAGGGTCCAGGGACAGCTGGACACGGCTGCACGTGGCTCTGGCACCTTTGGCTCCGGGAACAGCAAGTCCAAGGCCGGAGGCAGCTGCTCCTCTCCGCTCCTCCCCAGCTGCAAAGCCTCTGCCGCCTGCTCCCTCCCGTCCTGCCCAGCCCACGGGGGCACAGCCCACCCTGTTCCTCCCCTGCTCTCCTGCTTCCCCCAGCTCTGACGTTTTGGGAACGTGCAGTGCAGATCCCAAGGGAGCATCCAGCACAATCCATTGAATCACTCCAGCCTTGGCACCTCTTTCTCATCTGAGCTGAGGCTGTGATGTCTCAGGAGCCACGTCTGGGCGAGTGGAACTGGCAAACCGAGAATTCCAGCCAGAGGGAGAGGACAACCAGGTTTAATTCCCGGTAATGCTGACATCCCTCTGCTGGCCTCACACCCTGCTCACTGTGCCAGGGCCCTGGCCTTGGCCTCAGGACCGGAAAGGCACTTTCTGGCACACAGGGACATGGGACAGGACCGCAGTGTCCCTCAGTGTCCCAGAGCCCTGCGGGTGATGGACATTCCCTGGAGCAGCAGGGCTGGGATCCTGACAGTGCCACAGGAAGTGTCCCCACCCCAAACCAGGAGCACTGACCTTGACATTGGGTGATGATTCCAAAGGCTCTGCTCAGTGGCGTCTGGAAAAAAAGCCCTTCAAAGGCACCAGGTGAGACCCTCTCAGTTTCTGCCCCTGCCAATGCTGCAGCAGCATTGTGCCACCCCCTCGTGTCACCTGCAGGGACCACAGGGACATGGGCACTGCGGAGTCCAGGCAAAGCCACTCCTCATGGGGAGCAGGAGCCACAGAGGAGGCTGTGGCAGCTCCCAAGGCTGTGGTAGCTTCTCCCCTTCCCAAATCTCTCTGCTGCCTAGTAAACTGAGGCACAGAGGAATCAGCGACAGCCAAACCATCCCAGTGAAGGGCTAGGAACAGGAATCTGTCCTTCTGCTTCTCCAGTGTACACCTAACCCCTAAAGCTCCTTATTTAGGGGGAAAACCGATTTCTGAATGTTCCCCTGTACCGATTCAGCGGGGTTTTGCAGGTGTGTGTGCCTTGGGGAGAAGGCTGCTCTGAGGAGCCAAGGCATCCATTCTGCTGGGCTGGGGCTTGATTACATCTGATGTGCTGAAGTGAACATCCCCTCCTGGCTGGAATGCCTGTCCCCACAGCCCCCAGGGACACCTGGCACTGCACTGCCCCCCAGCCCGGCAGGCAGAGCACCAGGATCATCTCCACACCCTGCAGGACTCTGAATCAGGCTAATCAAATGATGGATCTGCAAAGGCCAACTCTGAGACCCTGTCTGAGCGAGCAGAGCCCTGGCAGCCCCACAGGCTGCTCCTGTGCATCCTGCCCCTGTCCATCCTGCGCCTGCCCATCCTGCCCCTGTCCATCCTGCGCCTGCCCATCCTGCCCCTGTCCATCCTGCGCCTGCCCATCCTGCCCCTGTCCATCCTGCGCCTGCCCATCCTGCCCCTGTCCATCCTGCGCCTGCCCATCCTGCCCCTGTCCATCCTGCGCCTGCCCATCCTGCCCCTGTCCATCCTGCGCCTGCCCATCCTGCCCCTGTCCATCCTGCGCCTGCCCATCCTGCCCCTGTCCATCCTGCGCCTGCCCATCCTGCCCCTGTCCATCCTGCGCCTGCCCATCCTGCCCCTGTCCATCCTGCGCCTGCCCATCCTGCCCCTGTCCATCCTGCGCCTGCCCATCCTGCCCCTGTCCATCCTGCGCCTGCCCATCCTGCCCCTGTCCATCCTGCGCCTGCCCATCCTGCCCCTGTCCATCCTGCGCCTGCCCATCCTGCCCCTGTCCATCCTGCGCCTGCCCATCCTGCCCCTGTCCATCCTGCGCCTGCCCATCCTGCCCCTGTCCATCCTGCGCCTGCCCATCCTGCCCCTGTCCATCCTGCGCCTGCCCATCCTGCCCCTGTCCATCCTGCGCCTGCCCATCCTGCCCCTGTCCATCCTGCGCCTGCCCATCCTGCCCCTGTCCATCCTGCGCCTGCCCATCCTGCCCCTGTCCATCCTGCGCCTGCCCATCCTGCCCCTGTCCATCCTGCGCCTGCCCATCCTGCCCCTGTCCATCCTGCGCCTGCCCATCCTGCCCCTGTCCATCCTGCGCCTGCCCATCCTGCCCCTGTCCATCCTGCGCCTGCCCATCCTGCCCCTGTCCATCCTGCGCCTGCCCATCCTGCCCCTGTCCATCCTGCGCCTGCCCATCCTGCCCCTGTCCATCCTGCGCCTGCCCATCCTGCCCCTGTCCATCCTGCGCCTGCCCATCCTGCCCCTGTCCATCCTGCGCCTGCCCATCCTGCCCCTGTCCATCCTGCGCCTGCCCATCCTGCCCCTGTCCATCCTGCGCCTGCCCATCCTGCCCCTGTCCATCCTGCGCCTGCCCATCCTGCCCCTGTCCATCCTGCGCCTGCCCATCCTGCCCCTGTCCATCCTGCGCCTGCCCATCCTGCCCCTGTCCATCCTGCGCCTGCCCATCCTGCCCCTGTCCATCCTGCGCCTGCCCATCCTGCCCCTGTCCATCCTGCGCCTGCCCATCCTGCCCCTGTCCATCCTGCGCCTGCCCATCCTGCCCCTGTCCATCCTGCGCCTGCCCATCCTGCCCCTGTCCATCCTGCGCCTGCCCATCCTGCCCCTGTCCATCCTGCTCCTGTCCATCCTGCTCCTGGGCTCTGCAACCAGGGCTGCTCTGTTGGGATTCACCAGAGCCATCCCTGTCCCAGCTCCTCCCCTGGCAGCTTGGCCAGCCCTTTTCACAGCCCTCCCTGAGCTCCCGAGCCCAGCACTGAGAGAGGCTCCGGGAACTGAAATAAAGGGTGAACCATTTGCTCAGCACTCAACGCCACCAAGGGATGCCTAAGGCAGCTTAAATCCAGGGAAAAGGCCAGTTTTGTGCCTCTGCCTGTGCAGCTAAATGGGAAGAAATGGCTTTTCAGAGGGATTTTCAGCTGGGGACCAACCCCTTGAGTCCCCAGAGCTGCAGTGGCTTCTGCAGCACTGCGGTTTCTCCAGGGCCTCACTGCTGTGGCTGGGGAAGGAGCTGGATGGCTGGGACAATTCCCACCTGATCCAAAGGAGAGGCTCTTTATGGGTGAGGGGGGAAGGCCAAAATCTGTTCCTGTGGCACTGCCAGCCCTGCCCAGCCCCAAAAGCCTCAGGCAGGAATTGATGCCTCCCTTTGCCAGGGACAGATGCTCTGGACAGACTGACCCCATCCCAAAGGACCCCTGGGAGCTGGGCCAGCAGGGAATGATGTGTTCAGGTCCTGGCTGGGTGTGCACAACACACCAACACCTCCCTGAATCCACAGCTCTTCCCATCCTGGAAAATGGGGCACACAGAGGTGTTCAGGCTCCAGGGAGTCTGCAGGGAATCTCACAGCTCTGGGCTGCAGGAACTCAGTCCCAGGCAGTGCCACTGTCTGGGGAGCAGCTCAGCAGAGCAATAAGGCAGCAGGGGAGCATGAGACCCCTGCGTGCATCCAGGAACATTTCGTGGAAGAGCAGGGACTTGCTAAACCCAGGTTTAACACCAGGGATTGAAGAACTTGTAAAATTAATGATCCAGCCTAGGAGCTTGCATCAAAAATTAAAAATCCCTATTAAAAATTGGACAAACGTGTCACAGCCAGATTTAAATGCCTTTAATAGCAGGTTCAGCTCCTGATGTGGATTTGCTCCATTCCTGTGGCTGGAGGGGACACAGGCAGCGAATTCCCAGCCACAGGAGCATCGGCCTGGATCTGTGGAATCTGGCAGGATCTATGGAATGCCAGGGAGCACCAAAGCCTCAGCAGCACCTCTGGTGAGACACCCAGAGCAGACCCGAAAGGAGCTGTACCAAGGCACAGTTTGGATCCCTCTCCCCAAACCCATCTTTGTTCAGCTCGAACAGGCTCCATCTCCATTACAATAATCTTCCAGGGATCTTCCAGCCCTGCCCAAGGATATCTGAATCTCCCCCCCAGCAGCTCCCTCAGCAGCCCGTTCCCAAACTGTGTCAGCATAGCTGGAGCTCAAACCATCCCTTTAATTATCGTCCAGATGGTGTCCCTGTCATTTTAATTTGTTGGCAGCCAATCCCATTATATTTGTACTCTCTTGCTGCAAGGACTCTTTCCTTGGAAATGCTGCTGATGCCTGTTCCTGGATTTTGGGGGCAGGCAGTCCAGGTGACACAATCCCCCTTGGAAGGGGGTGTGGGACAGAGGGAGCAGAGCCCCTGGAACCCTTCCCAAGGCTGGGTTTGTCCCCCTGGAAAATCAGCCTGCCAAAGTCCAGGCTCCTTGTGCAGGGCTTGGGATGTGAGGGAGAATGGAAATACTTCCTGTTCTGGAGTTTCCCCCCACCCAAAGCTTTCTGCCACCTTCCTGCTGAGGAGCTCCAGTGCTGGGGAATCTCAGAGCTCAGCCCCCAGCTCCAGTGGTCCCGATGGCAAGGCAGCAGCTCAAACCCTCAAAGCCTGGAATTGCTCTGCAGACCTCCCTGTGATCCCACCCTTTGGGTGTCCACACACTGCACTGCCTGTCTGGGGAGGGAAGTGATGCTCATTCCAGGGAAAAAGAGCTTTCCTGGAGACTGAGGGGGGAAGGCTGGGAATGCTGGATGAGTGTCTGTGGCACACAGGACCCTGCTGCCACAGGGGGGATTCCCAAAGGGAGCTCAGGAGAATGGAGCTGTGCTGGGCAGGGGCCTCCCCTCAGGAGTGCTCCCAGGAATGCTGGCACCTGGAGACTCCTGATGGGACAGAGCAGGGGGAATGACACCCACAAAGCTCTACCTTGGGGATCCCTGCAGCCTCCTCTAGGCTGTCACAGCTTCAGGGACAGGGCCCCACCCCATCCCCATCCAGGAACTGTCTGGAGAAAATGGGGACATGCAACTCAAGAATTCCTGCAGAATTCACTGAGTAGGCCCTGGCACAGGGTGCCCAGAGCAGCTGTGGCTGCCCCTGGGTCCCTGGCAGTGCCCAAGGCCAGGTTGGACATTGGGGCTTGGAGCAGCCTGGGACAGTGGGAGGTGTCCCTGACATGGCAGGGGTGGCACTGGGTGGGCTTTGAGGTCCCTTCAAACCCCAAACCTTTCTAGGATTCTGTGATCCTCAGAACATTAACACTCCACCAGATTTTATTATTTCTTTAGGGAGGCTGCTCCCTACCTGGAACTCCCAAGTCCCAAGGAAATCCACCCTGGAATTCCAAGCTGGAGCTGGAAAATTGGCAGAAGGAGCTCGGCAGAAAGGAGAGACAGAGCTGCTCCTGCCCCAGCAGCCTAGGCATGGTGCTGGCACAGTTTGATATTCAGGGACATGAAACCCCATCACAGCTCAATAGCAGACAGAAATAATTCCATTTCCAGCCATGGCCACTCACAGCAGTGACCCTGGGGATGAACCTCCGTTGGAAAAGAGCTCTGGGAAGCAGCAAATGAGCTTTATACAGTCCCAGCCACTCCATTAATGCTTGCAGGGCTTGCATTCTCTGAGCGTGAACTTGGGCAGCTGTGAAGGGATCCATGTCCAGAGCATCTCCTATCCCAGGAGAATTTTCTTCCTTTCCTTTCCTTTCCTTTCCTTTCCTTTCCTTTCCTTTCCTTTCCTTTCCTTTCCTTTCCTTTCCTTTCCTTTCCTTTCCTTTCCTTTCCTTTCCTTTCCTTTCCTTTCTTTTCCTTTCCTTTCCTTTCCTTTCCTTTCCTTTCCTTTCCTTTCCTTTCCTTTCCTTTCCTTTCCTTTCCTTTCCTTTCCTTTNCACTCCATTAATGCTTGCAGGGCTTGCATTCTCTGAGCGTGAACTTGGGCAGCTGTGAAGGGATCCATGTCCAGAGCATCTCCTATCCCAGGAGAATTTTCTTCCTTTCCTTTCCTTTCCTTTCCTTTCCTTTCCTTTCCTTTCCTTTCCTTTCCTCCCTCTTCCCAGGTGTTTTTCCCCCTCCCTGGAGCCAAGGAAGCTCAGCCTGTTGCTGCTCCATGACTCAGCCCACTGACTAATGCCTGTCTCCCCTGGGCCTCCCTCCTGGAGCACATTCCTGCTCCTGTTCCCGGGATGCCACCTGGAACCCCGAAGACGATCAGTGCCCAGCTGGGGCCCGAGGGGCTCTCCCTGTCCTCTCCCTGCTGTGCCGTGCCCAGGGCTCCAAGTGCCAGGGAAAGCTCGGCCTCTGGAGAGGGACAGGAGCTGTGGCACAGCAGCTCTGGCTCTGCAGCCAGGGAATCTTACCAAGCCTTCCTAATATCAGCACAGAGAACCAGCTCTGGACCGGCCACAACCTCCTGGCTCCCGGGGTTTTTGTTAAATGACAGCCCCCAAAGGAGCCTGGGTGGTGACAGAGCCCTGCAGGACGTGCCCCTCGTTCCCAGGATTCCCAACACTCAAGGATCGTCACCAGACGTGCAGAGGAGGGTGACCAGCTCCGACCTGGGCTGATTTTCAGAGGCAGGGTTGGGATGGCACAGCTGTGTTTGTGATGTTGGGCCATTTCACCCGTGCTGTGTGACCCCAGAGTGTCCCCAGAGTGTCCCCAGCCCCACGACTGCCACCCTGCCCTGCTCTGGGGCTGCAGCCCTGCCAGCCCTTGAGCCCCTTGGCCCTGCCTGCAGTACTGGCCAGCAGGACACAGCTGCTAATCCCAGCTCCATGTGGAGCAGCACTTAACCAGGGCCCTTAAATTCCCTCAGCAGCTGCTTCCAGGGGGCTCTGGAGCTACTCAGGGATGTCCTCTACACCCAGGAAAGAGACCCAGGTCAGAGCTGGTGACAGAGGGGAGGTGCTGGGAAGGAGAAGCAGAACTCAGGCATCTGCTGTGGTTTATAATTGTGTTCCCTCCTGGGGAGGGAAGTCCCCACATTCCTGCCCTGTGTTCCCCTGCATCCCAAGCTCCTGCAGCCCCTTTTCCTGGGCTGCTCTGCTCACACCTCCAGGTCAACCAGGCAAAACCCTGGCATTGCCACCCTGGAGCTCGACCTTAGGGACTGCAAGACGCCCAAAAATCTCTCCCAGTCTACAAAAACCCCTACAGACACCCCAGCCCCACCTGAGGCAGGAGCTCCTGTGGCTGAGGCACCAGATGCCAACACTGCCCTGCAGCAACGTTTCCTCCTGCTGATTGCAAAGGAACCTGGCCCAGGTAAGGACTTATTGGGATGTCTGCCTGGACAAATGCAGCTGCCAGGGTTCACATTCGGGTTTCTCTGCAAGGCCCTGCTTGCATCTTCCCCAAGCCTGCTTATCATGCATCTCCCTTCAGGTGAGATTTGTCACATTCCCACTCTGGAAATGTTTTTCCCTCCTGACAATACCCTTTAGATAGTGTCTGTGGAGGTGGATGACTCAAGCTTGACATGATTATTTCCATCCAGCATTTTTTATTAAAAATACCCCTGATGGTTCAGAACGTGAGGACAGGAGCTGCCTTGAAAGGGACGTGGAAAGCTCAGAGTCTGCACAAACTGTGCCATGATTTTATGTCAACCAACAAGAGCCAGAAAATGGGTGTAAAACAGCCCCTCCCAGCCTGAATTTATCATTTCATGCATAGAAACCTCCAAGCACATGGCAGTAACATCCACCTGAGACCCCTCCGTGCTCCCAGTCCCTCAGAGCCAGGTTATGGATGAGCTGCTGCTTCCAGCTCTGTTATTTAGTTACAAAGTTAAGGATCTCCTGATTGAGCTCTGGGCAAGTTAATTCCCTTTGTGACAGCTCCCAAACACCCTCACACTACTCCCGCCCCACAAACAGCAAAGGCTGCTGCTGGGAACAGCCAGCCATGAGCAGAGTGACCTCTGCTCCCCCAGCCTCCCCTGCTGCCAGCAGCATGGAAAAAACCTGAGTGGACTTAGGGATGACAGATGGCTGCTGCAAGTCAGGAAACTTGTACAGGGAAAAGCTTCCTGTGCCCTTCTGAGGCCTCACCTGGGAAACTGGACACAGTTCTGATGTCTCCAACATGGGGAGGACGTGGAATTATTGGAGCAAGGCTAGAGGAGGCCGTGAAGTTGATAAAGGGACTGGAGCACCGCCCCTATGGAGACAGGCTGAGAAATTTGGGATTGTTCACTTGGAGAAGGCTCCACGGAGAGCTCAGAGCCTCTCCCAGGGCCTAAAGGAGCTCCAGGAGAGCTGGAGAGGGACTGGGGACAAGGGATGAAGGGTGAGGACACAGGGAATGGCTTCCACTGCCAGAGGGCAGGGCTGGATGGGATTTTGGGAAGGAATTCCCAGCTTGGAGGGTGGGCAGGCCCTGGCACAGGGTGCCCAGAGCAGCTGTGGCTGCCCCTGGATCCCTGACAGTGCCCAAGGCCAGGCTGGACAGGGCTTGGAGCAGCCTGGGACAGTGGAAGGTGTCCCTGCCCATGGCAGGGGTGGGACTGGATGGGCTTTGAGGTCCCTTCCAACCCAAACCATTCTGGGATTCTCTGGTTCTGAATATTCCTTTGGAAAATAACCTCCCTGAGAAGAGGCAGAGAAGCACTTTGAGCCTTCACCCCAAGCCCTGGGCTCCTTCCCCCTTACATTACTAAAATCAGAGCTCTTTTCTATTTTCTGATCTCCTTATTCTCCTCCAGCCCCCACCTGCAGCTGAAGCAGGGAGAACTCCTGGGTATTCCCTGTAGGATGAGCTGGGAGCAGGGTCAGGCTGCAGCACTGTCCTGCTGCAGCATCCCAGAAACCCTTCCCAAGTGAACAGTGCTGACACACGCGGTGCCAGACGCAGAAAAAAAAGAAATGTGCTGGAAAGAACCCAACAGATCAGGCACTTGTTGGAGCCTTGAGTGCAGAGGAACGTTATAGAAAATTCCCAGTGACTCCTCCAGCTCCAAACCTATCATAATTTAATCTGTGTGACTGGAATTTCTCAATAGGCTGGAACTCCCTCAGGACCGAAATCTCATTGAAAAAGAAACCAAGGAGAATTTTGGCATCCCTTCCCCAGCCTGGAAGATGAAATGCAAATCTGTTATTGGCATCGAGCTCTCACAGCTTGATCCATCCACAGAGCTCCAATAGCCTGACATTAACTTCTCAAGGAAGAACATTTTGTTACTCATCCTCAGACAGTTTATGCTTAAAGGCAGAAAGACTAATTCTGTTTGGGGTTTGGGCAGTGAACCTTCCCCAATTACCAGCACAGTCAGGCACTGATCTGGTATTAGAGACAAAACACAGGGAGATGGAGACTGCTGACTTCATTTTAAATATAAATTCCAGAGGCTGAACACTGCTGGCACATGGAAAAGCATCTCCAGCTTCTTCTGCTGCTCTGGCTTTTCAGACACGAGTCAATTTGGTGCCACTCCTGTGTTTGCAGGTGGAAGAAGAGAACCTGAGGCGGAGCTCCTGTGTGCGGTCCCAGGGCTGGGGACTCCTCACGGCAAAGGCACAAAGCCAAGAGGGGTGTGGAGCAAAGGCTGCAGGAACAGAACGGATCTTAATTCGAACACGAGCCTGCGCTTAACAGGCAGGGAGTAAACGGGTGATGGAGTGCAGAGCTCTGCCTGAGCTGCCGGGGGCTCTTTGTGACAGGAGACGAGCGCTCCCCCCGCGCTCCCACCGCCCGGCACGGCCACTTCGGTGGGACCCGAGATGGCAGCGCTGGGCTGCTCCTTCTCCACGGGCGGCTCCTCCACACCTCGTTTCCCGCATTTGCCGTTAATTAACGGCCACGATCCGCGGCTCTGGAGCGCCGGGTTCTCCCGGGGCAGGCGGGGCCGCGCTCCAGCGATGCCCGAGGGCTCCCGGGCCCGCCCGCAGAGCGGGGACAGGAGAGTTGGAGAGGGTCTGGGGACAAGGGCTGGAGGGACAGGACACGGGGAAGGCTGCAGCAGAGGCTGGATTTCCTCCCCTCGCCCAGCACAGCCCGTTTCCGTGCGAACGGCAGGGAAGCCAAGCAGGGTGGAGCATCCCCCGTGCCCTGCGTGGCCCTGCCGGGGTTCCAGCCCCGGCGCCACCTGAAGCAGCTCCTGACGAGTCTCTGCCAATCTAACAGGCAGTTACAGCAGCCGTGCTTTAATCGGGACAGCAATAACAAAATCCTTGTTTGTGCCTGGAGCGAGCTGCAGGACCTCCACCCTCCTGGTGTGTGCTCAGCAGCCCCCTGACCCCGCACAGGGACAAGGCAAGGCTCAGCCATACTGTGGGCACCTTTGGGATGAGGAGAAGCTCAGCCAGCTCCGTGCAGCTGAACTCAAACCTGCAAGCCAAGCTCCAGGAGAAGAGCCCAGAACGTGACCTTGGCAGTCCTAGGGTTCCTGTGTCTGAGCTAAGCAGCACTGAAGTGGTTTGTCAGGTTGTCTCTCACCTGAAGTGTGTCCTCACACCCTCATTGGGAGAGGGAAACGCTGTTGGTACCTGAGCTAAATTCATGTAAAGCTCACAACCCCAAATCCAAAGGCTCTGAGTTGGAAAGGCTGGGAAATGAAGGTCTGATTTACCAAAGCACACAAGAAAAGGGGCAGGGTGGGCAGAAATGTTGGCCTCCTGTTTCTCCAAAATGCCTCCAGCCTGTCCCAGGAGGACCAGTTCCACTTTGCACCCTTCCCTTGATCCTTCCTCAAAAGGTTCTCCATCAAGACCTCTAATTCTGACAATGGCTTGTACCAAGTGTCCGCTGGAGAGCAAACCAAGAGCTCCAATTCATTCCACAATGCTCAAAGACCAGCTGTCAACAACATTAACTCTAATTATTTAACTCAGAAATTACCCTGCTGAGCCATAAATCCCCTACAAAAGAGACCTTCCCCCCTGAACCAGATGGGGAGCACCTGGCCACGCATGCTGGGCCAGGGCAGAGGGGATTAACAACAACAGCTTGAGGGGGAAAATGATGGGATCCTCCAGGCAGCACACATGGACAACCTTCCTGATGGCCTGTGCCAGACCAAGGCTGCTCTCTGCTCCCTACCACTGATCTGGAAAATGGAATTTTAAAGCTCTTGCCATCTTCTTAACACACAAGCTACCTCCATTCCTCTTCTTCCCTTGAGACACGGAGAGGAACCTCCCTTTGGGAAGGCCTCAAAGCAAACGAGACCTGGTGGGAAGAACAGACTCAGCTCTGCAGGGTCCCAGGGAAGGCTAAAGACATCTTTGGGACAGCATGAGCCTAAATTTTCTCATTTGGCCATAAAATGCAGGCTTAATGTTTCAAAAAGCTGCAGAAGGACAAAAGCTGCGACTAAAATCACCCCACAGCTCCCAACACCACTTTGGTCAGGGACGTTCTCTGTGCTGAGCCGTCCTACTTCCCACCTGCCTTCCATGCATGGGACAGCCCAGAGAAGGCGCAGGGGAGCCTTCCCCACCCCCAAAGGCCCGGGCAGCACTCACCATCCAGCTCCTCCACGGAGATGTTGGCCAGCTGCTCGCTGTCGCTGCCGGCCGAGAGCGAGCGGTTCAGGTAATTGCCCTTGTACAACAAGCCAGCTGTCACATGGTGGAATGGCATCTTCTCCCTGCCACAGAAATGGGAAAGAGAAGGGGATTGTTGTCACCTGCTTTTGTTTCATGGGAATGGAGCAAAGCCTGGCCTGGAGGAGGGGCTGGACCAGCACCCCAGGCTGCAGCTGGGTGTGAGAGGGGTGGGCTGAGCTTGGATCCAGGGCTTGAGGCAGGAGCTGAAGGAACAAACAGCAAAGCAGCTGCTGCCTCTGGGTGCTGGAGAGGAGTGAGGGGAGCCAGAGCAGTGGAGCCTGAGGAAAACAGGATTTCCCAACACTCAGACTGCAGATTTCAGCCTTGGTAGTAATTACAGAGAGCACAGAGGTCTGCACTGACCTGCAGGTAAAAGGCTAGAGCATCGTGGGGTGTTTGGGTTGGAGAGGACCTTAAAGCCCTTCCTGAACCAGCCCCGCATGGGCAGGGACACCTTCCACAGTCCCTGGGTGCTTCAAGCCCCGTCCAGCCTGGCCTTGGGCACTGCCAGGGATCCAGGATGCCAGGGATCCCAAGTTGTGCCCAGCAGCACAACTTCCAAAGGCATGGAAGGGCCTGGACACCCCTGGGAGCTCACTAGGAACATGCAGCCCCCTCAGAGGGTTCAGCCAAGCACCCTGAGCCAGGTGTTTGTCACTGCAGGGCCCCAGCTCCAGACCCCGCTGAGATGAGAACATCCACATTTGAGGGCCCCACAAAGAAAATTCCCATCTCCCAAATCTGACAGCTGAGGAAAAATCCCGTTCCACGGGAGGCTGGAGCAGGGAGGTGTTTGCAAACCCCGCAGGTCCCAGCCCCAGGGAAGAGTAGGCACTGCCCAGGCAGGAGTGGGAATTACTGTCAGCAGCACTCAGCCTGTGATTTAGGAGACACGAGGAGCAGGCGACTTTGCCAAAGTCAATTGAAATATTAAGAGGAAGGTTTGTCATGCCCAGGGCTGGATTCAATCAGCACAAGCCCGTCCTGGGCCTATTGTGCTTTGGGCTGCACATTTCCAGCAGAAATAAATCAGCAGAGTCCCCAGAGCCACCCAGAGCTGGCCAGGGACTCCGCAGGGCTGGAGGTGGCCAGGACAGGCTGGGAGGGCCTCTGAAAGCCTCCACTGTGGGAGCAGGCCCGATGGTTGGATGAGAGATCTCTGCAGACAGGGTTGCTCATGGAACACGTGCTTTATTTGCAAGGGTCATGGGTGACAGAGCCCTGCTCTCAGCTGCCAGCCCAGCTGATGGCGTGGTCCCAAGAGAGGGAGAATTTCCTGTTACAGTCACTTTTATCCCATTCCATGTTGAATATTCTATTTACAGTGACCAACCGGTGTGAGACACAAATCCTACAGAATTTACATACAGCCTATGAGAACTACTAGATTTGCATAAGGGCTACATTCTAAACTTTAATGCTGATCTCTAAAATCCCCTCTTCCTGCCTTCTCAGCAGGCCCCTTCCCGCATGGTCAGAGGTATTGCCCACTATCCTGTCTTCTGGTCTGGCATGCCTCACATCTCAAAAACTGCTGTCATTTCTATTTCACTGACAGGTTGATGTTTTCAGAACCTGTTGCCAAGCAATCATATTTATAAGATTCCCCTGGATCACCTTCCCCAACACCCCACTGCTCTCAGTGCACAGGGCAGGGGCTGCCTCAGCTCGGGGAGCAGGGCCCAAGGGCACCCTCAGTCTGCCTCAGCAGAGAGGTGCCAACAGCACAATCACCAGGATGATGTGGCTCTGCCTCAGCCATGTGTTCCCACCACAGCCAACCAACCCAACACAGAGACAAAATAGATGGATTCATTTGGGAACAAAAGCCTTCCTGCCTCCCTGGGCTGGGAACAGCTTTGACAGACCTCCCAGGAGCAACCCAACCTGGAGACATGGGCAAGCACAGAGGGAGAGCCAGGAGGTTCCTCTTGCACTGCTCAGCACGTTCCATGAATTTCTCTGGCAGTAATTATGTAAATAAATCCTAATCGTAACTTTAAGTATTTTTATTTGGGAGCCAGTTTGCTCCAGCAGCACATTAGAAACGTAAACAAGGGGTTCTGTTTCATTAAGCACATCTGTAATTTCCCAGCCCTTGCCAATTCACGGGTTTCACTCTGAGACGTTGCTCCCTCTGACACCTGCTCAGAAGGTGAGAATGAGAATTTTACCTGGCCAAGGGACACTCAGAGGCAATGCCAGCTCCGGTATCACTGCAGAGACACTTCCAGCCCTTTGCACCACCTTCATTTGTTGCCAGGCCCACCACAAACCATTTAGGCAGTGACCAATTCCTGTTTTCTCTGGCTAATCACCCCCCCAGGGTAATCAGAGAGTTGGAAGAGACCCACAACGGTCATCAAGTCCAACTCTTGGACAACCCCAAGAATCACTAAAAGCAAATACATTGATTTTTCAAATCACTGGAAAGGGGTTTAGGTCTCCTCCTGGGCTGAGCTTGCACTGCAGACTCAGTGTTTGGTGAGTCCATGGGGCTGGGGTGTGACACCTCCTGCCCTGCACTCCCTGAGCTCACCCACAGATGGAATAGCAGCAAACCATGGATTTACAGCATTCCTGAAATCACTTTCACAGCCTTGGCTTCTACAACCATTAAAGAGAATGACAATGCCTCTCCCCTGAGGGCTGAAGAGCTGAAAATCAGCTCCTACCTGGATCCTGTGGTGTGTTTTAGTGCTGGAAGAGAGCCATGATACCCTGGAGTGAGAAATCCTGGATTAAATTCTGCTGCCCAGATATATTAGTTTTTTAAAGCTGTAATATCATTCAGCAGGAACCCTGCAGAGCCTCTGGAATCCAGCACCTCTCAGCTCTAACAAGGGATGCTCCAAATGGGCCCAGCAGCAGCTCCCATGCCAGAGGCTCCCAGGGATGTGCAGCTGTGCCTCAGGAACACTCAGCACCCTCAGACAGGAACCTGCAGCCAAAACCAAGCCTGAAAGGGGGAGCAAGCAGCAAAAAGGGTCCCAGGAGGGGCAGGCAGTGGGAGAGCTCCAAAGCATCGGGGTGGGAAAGCCCTTGAGGCTGGAATCCATAAAAGTTTCATGGGAAGGTGCTCAATGCATGTCTGGGATAAAAGGGCTGTCCTGGCACAGCCAGGAATGGAATTCCCACCCTGGACATGTTCAGGGCCAGGTTGGAGCAGCTGGGACAGTGGGAGGCGTTCCTGCCCATGGCAGGGGTGACACTGGATGGGTCCTTCCCACCCAAGCCACTCTGGGAGTCTGGGCCAGGCTCACTTTGAATGCAGCCAAAACACCCATGTCAGACACACAGAAAGCTCCAGCCTCCCCGTGGCTGCTGCTCCCCGTGCCCAGTGAGACCTGGGAAACTCCAGCCATGAGTGGAGTGGTGCTGCTGGCTCCGTGCCCCGTGGTGACACCCGGCCCTCCACCAGCAGCAGGTGCTGGGGCTGGGGGCAGGGCACTGACAGCGTTTTACCCCTTCAAATGTTCCACTTGAGCACTGTGCCCCCTCCTCAGGGTGGCACTGGGGCTCCAGCCCCTTCTCCAGAGCTGTCCACCAAGCCCTGAGCAGGGAGCTGGGCTGGGGCCTTGGCTCTCCACCACAGACACGTTTTCCACCGGGCAACTTGCAGACCAAACGCAGTGTGGAGATTTGGGAGCAGTGGAATCTCCTTGAACAATATCACAAAAATACCACAAAAACACTGACATTGAACCAGAAAGCCTCAAAGAAGCCCTCACCAAGTGTGTGGCAATGTCCCCATGGTGCCTCAAAGAAGCCCTCGCCAAGTGTGTGGACACGTGCCCATGGTCCCCTGGCAGGCTCCAGTCCCTGTGCCAGGCTCCCAGCAGGTGCCACCCCCATCAGGCACTGCCAGCCTTGCTCCTGCCTCAGCACAGCCACGTCCGTGGCATTGAGAAGATTTTCATAAGCAATATTCCATCAGGATAAAAAAAAAGCCATCTCCACACTGCTCTCGTGCCTGTGGTTCCCACTCCTCACCAGCCCCTGTGCTGTTCTTCCCAAAAGGCTTTCCAAGCTCATGAAGTCCCACACAACCATTAAACCCAAGGTTCAGCTCCAGGATCCCCCTCTGAGATGGAACTGGGATCAATTTCTGCTGATGCTGGATCTCCCTGGGTGGTCACCACTTGGGAAGAGGTTCCTTGTTCCCCTCTCTCCCGTGTGCAGCCCAAAGGATGCCCAGGAACCCATCCTGGGGAGTCCATCCTGCTTTTCCAGCCTGAGGGGTGGGACACACGACATCCTTGGCACTGCCTGGGTGTCCCACCCAGACAGAATCCTGTGTTTGCCTCCCCCGTGGGGCTGGAATTCCGTGGATCCCAGGGGTTGGGAGCACCCTGGCAGGATCCCAAGCTGGATGTTGAGCCCTGTGGTGTCCAACAGAGCAGGCAGAAATGAGGAAAAGTGGGATGAGGATAAAATGGAGATTTCCAGCTCTGCCACAGACTGGGCTGAGGGAGTGTGAGCTGGAAGAATGGAAAGCACAGCTCCATGAATGGCCAAGGACACAGGGGTGGAGCCCCAGCACAAGCTTTGTTCTCTTAGCCCTTTCTCAGGGCTGAAAGGAATACAGGAATTTATTGAAAATCCAGGAAGCAGACAGATGGTCGGGAAACTGGAACAGGAGCTGGGAAGTCCCTGAGGTCACTTTTAAACCCTTTAAAAATTCATCAAATGAAGTGATGGTGTTAAAGATGCTTCTCCCTGGGCACAGCAGTGTTTGAACATCTAAAGCAAAGAAGAGCAGGGACTTTGGAGGAAATGATCTCGTTTTCCCCAGGGCTGAGCCACTGCCACTGTCCTCGGAGGGAGGCTGTGTGATCCCCAGCTCATCCAGAGGGGACAGCAGAGCAGAGCCCTGGTGTCACTCTCGACACTCCTGGGTTATCTGATCCTCCCTGAAGCACCAGCCAGGGGACACCAGCAGCCTCCCAAAGAGGCTCCATTGCTCTTTCTGGTCCTTTGCCATGGTGCTGTCCATGCTTCCCCTCTCCAAGGAGGCTGTGACTGCTGAGGGTCGTGGTTAGGCCTGGCTTAACCTCTGGCACGGGAAAGGCTGAGCTGGACTAAATCCCCATGGCTGCTTTGAAGCCAGCACAGTTCAGGGAAGACAAAATCCTTGTGCTGGGAAGAGTCACTTTGTCCCTTGTCACCTGCATGCCCTGCTGCTAACAATAGCTTTAAAGATTATTTTCTTTTTTAATTTACTTTGCGCACAGCCTTGGCACCTGCAGCGCAGTCTGAGCCCGAGCTGCAAAGCCTGCAGGGCTCCAGGGGCTCCAGGGGCTCAGGAGGAGCTCAGAGGATGCAGAGCTCAGCAAGGTGTGAAGGCTGAAGATATGAAGTGCCCAGGTCTGGTTTAATCAGGCTCAGCTCAGGGGTGTGAGGAGAGCCAGGACTGAGAGCAGGCTCAGGCTCGTTCTGAGCTACAAACCAAGGGAAGTGGCCTTGGAAGGAGCCTGGGGATGGGGAAAAATAAAGTCTGGTTCTTTTAAAAGAAGGCCCTAAAATAGATCCTCCCAGGGAGGCCAGTCCTGGAGGAAGTCTGTGTTTGCTGACTACTGATCCCAGTCTTTACTGATCTCAGAGCCCCAAACCCCCAGGAAGGCACATTTGGGGTATCCATAAACAGGAGAGAGCAGAGGCTCCTGCTGAGCCTGCACGGGGCACGGAATGCTCTGGGCAGGTCTGGAGAGCCAGATTTGCTCAGACTGGGCTGCAGTCACCAGGCTGAGTGCAGTGAGCCCTAAACTCCCTCTGAGAGCTTTTCTGGGACACAGGAGGGCTCCCATTTCCCTGGGTGGTTATCAGAAGTCAGACCCAGCTTTCCAAACATATTAGAGCCACACATATTTTCAGCAAATGAATCCATCCAGACAAATTCCACCTTTCACAAGGATTTATGGACTGCAAACACAAGATTTAAACACACACATGTGAGATTCACCGAACATCTGCTGGTGGGGAGCCAGGTAAAACACAAATCGACCTCCAGGGACCATTCCCAGTCCTGACCTGCCACATCCCCATGTGCCCTCAGCACACCTTCATGGCCTTTGGGCTCCATCTGATCATTTATTGGCATAAGCCTAAGAAACTGTTTCTCTAATTCAGGCAGGAAATGCAGATCTGGCACACACTGGGTTGGGACACCAACAATAAAGCTCCTCATGGTGATCACTGGGTAAAAAACAGCCTTTACAAACAGATCATTCTCAGCATTCAAAGATGTAACCAGGAAGAAAAATAATCCTCTGCAAGGCAGGAAACAAGATCTGAGTGACAACCTCATGTAACGTGCAGCACCTCAGGAGCCACAAACTTCCACGTTCAAGAACTACAAAGCACTTGGAGCTTCAGAAGGTTTTGTGCTGGGGTTTTTTCCCACCTTCTGCAGCAAATTCGAAATGAAAAAGCAGAGGAAGGGCACTTGAAAAGACACCACATCTCTAAACAACTGCTGCTGCTTTGAATTCTGGCAGAAAGGGAGAACTGAGGGTGCCAGGTTGGGTATAAAATCCAACATTTCTGTCGGGGAGCGGCACACGTGAGAACACAGGGCGACAGAGAAATCAGAGTTGTTGTTTGTTATTTTTGAACCCTGCCTGGGGCTGATCCCCAGCTCGAAGCACCAGGAGGAGAGGACTGCAAGGAGCTGATAACTCCGTGTCTGTCCCCAGGGCAGGAGCAGCACTCACGAGGGGATAAAGCCCCTTTCCACTCCAAACAGGCTTAAAGTGTCCGACTAAAGAACCAGCACTGCTGACTCACCAGTATGTCCTCTCAGCCAAGCTCCTCTCAGCTCCCAAACTCGTCCTCACCTTCTGCACACAGCAATCCCCAGATTTTTGCTGCCCTCTTCCTCTTTCTGTCACCGCTGCTACCCCCAGGCGTGTTTAACCAAGATCAGTAAAAAATTGCCATCTTCCAGGTTTGGAAAGCCTCTGAGTCGATGTTGTAAAGTAAAAAAAAAAAGCAAGCCAGCAACACAACAAAAATCTTTAACCTCTTCTGCCCTCTAATAATTCACCTGGAAACATGGAAAAATCAGTTTGATCCCTGGGGAGGCCCAGCCTCCCATTCCCTCCTGTGGGCCAAGCTCCTCCACAGGACACCAGGGACAACCACGGTGTCCATCACACAGGGGTTCCCAAAAAAAAGCCTTTTTCAGGTGACGAGGATTTAGGAGAGGAAACTGACACAGGCTACAAAAACCTCTCAAATCTCCAGGCAGAAGGGAAGCTGAAGGAACCTGCACACTGGGAATTGAGGCAGAGTTTTATGGCAAAGGTGATCAACCTCTGGTACAGACAGCCCAGGAGGGCCATGTCCTGCCTGGCCAGGAGGGACACACCTGCCTGGCCAGGAGGGACACAGCCTGTGTGACCAGGAGGGACACACCTGCCTGCTCAGGAGGGATAGAGCCTGTGTGACCAGGAGGGACACACCTGTCTGGCCAGGAGGGACACACCTGCCTGCTCAGGAGGGACAGAGCCTGTGTGACCAGGAGGGACACACCTGCCTGGCCAGGAGGGACACGTCCAGCCTGTCCCCAGGCCCTGGTGCCTCACTGGAGGACACAGGTGGAGTTAAAGGATGAAAACTCAGGGCTGTTGATGGATTGTTTCCCACACTGGAGGCTCTGAGCTCCTCCTGGGCCTTAAAACCCAGGAGGAGCCATCCTGGGAGGAGGATGCTGGAGCTGCTGGAGCTGCCAGGACCCACAGCACTTCCAGCCCACCTGTAGCCCTTTTCCCCTGCCAAGACCATCCTGTTTGTGCTGTAAGGGGAGCCAGGACCGCCCTGTGCCCACCAGGGCTCCCTGCCAGCATGGAGAGGGGGCTCCTCCTGGCCCCCTTCCCAGAAATCAGCTTCTCCAGCAGTGAGGATGGACAAAGCCAGCGGGGAGCAGGTTCAGCTGAGCACCCACAGCGGTTCAGGGATGCCAGAGAGGTTTGCAGCATCACCCACCCCTGCCCAGCCCCTCACACTGACCCCACCCCACAGTCCTGGCTGTTCACATACGAAAAGATCCCAATTCTCTTTCTCTGGAATACTCAGCTCATTTTTTTCCTGAGTACAACACGAGATCACTCAGAACTAAATGATGGGAACGAGGTCCTTGTTGACGGCAAGGAAAGAAAACATCCCAGAGCTTTGAGCAGAGGAGCACATGAAAGCAGGGAGGAAATGTCACTCGTGTACCCCCAGTCCCCATAACCATCCC
This sequence comes from Nicator chloris, assembly GCA_013400495.1. Taxonomy (NCBI): domain Eukaryota; kingdom Metazoa; phylum Chordata; class Aves; order Passeriformes; family Pycnonotidae; genus Nicator; species Nicator chloris. The sequence continues at coordinate 179,974 of WAAE01001251.1, forward strand.
TAACATGGGTTATTTCCCTGCTCTGTTGAAGCCTTTTCTCCTACACTCAATGCTGCTCATTGAGCCTGGCTGGAGGGGACTTTTCTGAGCTTCTGTTTGTTCCCTCCTGTCCAGTTCCCTCCCCTGGCCAGGCATAAATCAGCCCTGGAGACACAGCAGCAGTGATTCCTGGCACCCCCAGCACCCTAGTTCACAAAACAATACACAATGGGTTATTCAGAGCACACCCTGCGTCACACAGCAGTAATTATAAACATGGAATCTATCAAATAATGACAATTAACAGCGGATTTGACAGAGTAACACACTCCAAATAGCCTGGTGGTTGATTACATCTTATTAATGAAATGCCAAAACATTGAGGGCTCTTAGCAGGACAATTAATTGCTCCCAATAAATCTGACTTCTGCCAGACCTCGTCTTTAAAGGAGGCTTTGGGACATCTGGTGAGGGTTATTTTTTAAAGCAATGGCTGATGATTCCTACAGAAAATTCCCTGGGAGCTGGGAGGACTGGAGCCACCAACACACAGAACTGAGCAGAAGGGAATGAGAGACAAGGGCAACCCCAACACTGGAATAATTTTATATAAGCTGGGGTGGATTGTGGTGGAAGATTCCAACCAAGATCCACTCCCAGCACTTCCTCTGCAAACATCCAGGGCCAGCAGCTTCCTGGGAAAAGTGTCCTCAGACACAATGGCCCAGATTCAAGGGGATCCAAAGAGGATCCCAGGCTGCTGGGAGAGAGTGAACAGACCCCAAGGGAGACCTGTCCCAGCCAGAGGTGTCCAGAGCCACCAGGCTGGTTGTCACTAACCCTGGAGTGGGATGTGGTGACAAAGGGTGCAGGGACTGTTGTGCCAACGGCTCCACTCCTGCAGAAACCAGGGATGTCAGCTGCCCTGCACACACAGGACTTGCAGCACTGCTGCCAAAGGTGGTCTGTGTGTCCATCCATCCATCCATCCATCTGTCCCTCCATCCCCTCAGAGCAGCTGTTTAACCTCAGCCCCCTGCTTGTGGCAGGAGGATCCCAGTGACCCCAAGCCCCCGTGACCCCACGCACAGCAGTCACTGGGAATGGGCCTGTGCCAAGGGCCAAACCCCTGAGCTGTGGGGCTGCAAAGCTCTGGAGCACTCCCTGGCCCCAGTCCATGCTGGAGCACCTCACCACCCTTGATTCCTCAGACACCAGATCCTATCAGGGAGAGCAGGGTCGGTCTGTGCTGCTTTCCCTGCAAGCTCCTGCTCCTTGGAAGATCCCAGTGAAGCTGTTCCAGGAACCCCAGTGATCATTTCCTGCTGGAGCAGTGGTGAGCTCTTGGGGTGGCACAAATTACAGCATCCTTATTTTTATTTCAGCCTTTATTTGAAGGGAACGTACAAGAGAAATCTGATGCTGGCTGGGCCTGAAACCCACAAGCACTCTGTAAACAAGCTCGACCCTGAGAGATTTCCATGTTTCTTCCTGAAACACCAGGAGAACCAGAGGCACTGGATAATTGGAAACAGTTATGGAGACTTCGTTTTCTGGGATTTGCTCTTGGGCTGGCTCTTCCCAACCTTAATACCTGGCAGGCTTGATCTCAAGATCTCAGGGTTGATTCTCCTTGAAATCTCATTTGCATAAGGATGGAAGTGCCGAGAGCTCTTGTGGAGAAGTCTCTGCCCTGGAGAGGTCAGGGATACTCAGGGGGAAAAGGAGAGAGGCCATTTCTCCTCGAGTGCTGCTTTTAAAAGGGGTCAGAACAGAGTCTCTGAGGGTGAATGAATAAATAGACTCCAAGGAACACTTTTGCTGTCACATCCTTGGGAGCCTTTGGACACGTCCTCAAACCCTTGGGGTCATTTGCTAATTACCTGCACAAACGTGCAGTCATTCCAACGCTGCCCATGGGACACCTCCCTGGGGGTCACAGCGTCCCGTGGAGGCAGCAGCACCTGCAGTTCCCTGTTCTGGGACAGGCTGGGAGCACCAGCAGGGCTCACCTGGGCCAGGTTTTCCTCCTGTGTGCCCGAGGCTGGGCAGGAGGGGACAGCCCTGGGAGGCACGGAGGTGTCTGCAAAGAGCTGAGCCCTGCACACCGTGCTGGGGGGGAGAGCCTCGTTAGCACCATCAGTCCTGCAGCTCATTAACCCCGGGAGCCCCTGCGGGCCCAGGCCCTGGGCAGGAACACAGCACAGACCGGGGATTGAGGCTGGGAAGGGATGAAGCCAAACGGGATTTGTGCAGGACATCAGCAGAGCCCTTCCATGAATGACAAATTCCAGCTCCTCGTTTTCGCTCACGTTCTGCTTTAACATTCCAGCAGCCAGGAGAAAGAGATCCCAAGGAAATGAGATGCACACGGACGTTCTCCCTGCTGTCACCTGCGTGTCTGCATGTGCTGTCACCTGTGCCAGTCCACCAGCACTCTGCAGGACACGCAGTGACCACAGGTAAACCCCACTGCCCGGGCCCTGTTCAAAGGCAAAGCACCTGCACCTGCACTGAGCTCCATCACTCACTGCTGGGGTCAGAGAGGAACCCAACGGGCCCTGTCACCCCACTGTGCAGTGTCCCCACCCCAGGGACAGCCACCAAACCTGCAGAGATGCCAGCACAACAGGGAATAGCTCCAGGCACGGAACAACACAGATCCAACCCCTCCAGCCAGCTGAAATGGCTGGATAATGCCTGGGAAGGGGAGCTCCAGGAAAGGTCCAGGTCCAAAAAGGGGCCTGGAAGCTCCAGCTAGGGAAGACTTGAGGGCAGCAGTGCAGATGTTTGAGGGACAGACCTAAGGAGAGAATTCAGTGCAGATATTTCAGGTTTGCTTTTCTCCTGCTGGAAAAATGCAAATGCAAGGATGCCCAGCAAGCCTCTACAAGCTGCTGTTAAGTTCCAGGAATGAGAGGGCACTTTTAGAACGAGACACTGAATTTCTTTACGTTTTCCAGGTCCTGCCCCTGGACTCCAGGTTCAACAGACTAAATTCAGACTGTGGCTTTTATTACCACTGCTTAATGTCTTTATTCTGACAGCCATTTTCACATTAGTGCTTTTATCGAATGAGGCTACAGTTAATTAAAAGCAGACCTATAAACCAGTTTGTTTCTATTGCCTTCTTTTCATGATAGCCCAAGAACTATTGCATAATACCCAGATTTACTTGAGTTTCTGCCTCACACTTTTAACACTAACCATATTCACAGGTTAAAAACACAATTAATGCCTCCCCAGCCTTGCAAAGCTCCTCCATATGATCAGTTCCCAGTACATCATGATCTGGGGACTGTATGAACTGAATAAAACGGACTCTTTTTACACAACATTAAAAAACCCTCTCAGTTCACCTCAGGAAGGCACCTGGCTACAATGAATGCTCTCAGACCCTTCTGACACTCCCAGCATCTTCTGAAAAGGCACTGCCTGTTTGAATTTGCATCTCCTCATAGATTGCCTGCCATATTTCATCCCAAATCAATAAAAGCTCTATGAGCACAAATCTAAAATGATGGTGGAGGGTATCTCTAGTCCAAGGAGTTTCTCAGTGTGCATTTTGCTCAGTTTACCACAACTCTGGAAGACAAAACATGCACAGCACCATCACCGCGTGGCTCAAGCCGTGATTTTGCTTAGAAATGAGGACATTTCAAAAGAAACACGACGAGAAAGTGGCATTGCTTTGAACTTACAGGGGCAGCCTTCCTGGAGGCGGAGGGAGCCGCACGGGACCAGCCATTGCAATGTACCTGGGCTAGGGCAGGAAAGCCTCGACAAGCAGCCACCAAAATGCTGTTCCTAAATCCATGGACAGTTACAGACCTGCCGTGGTGTGGAAGGGGTCGGCTGCATCAGCAGAGCCCTCCAGCACAGCGCGACTGGACAGAACCTGCGTGGAAATGAAGCCAGGGAGGGGGAGCGGGGAACAAGGAGGCTCAGCCCCGCTCCCCACACGGCCGAGGCAGGCAAGGAAAGAGGTTCGGGTTAAATTACCCTTTGTGCCTTTTGCTCTGTTTTGGTTTGGGTTTTTTTTTTCCTCTTTGCAAGCCAAGTTCTGCCCTGGGGGTCGATGGCAGAGAGCTGCTCGCGAAGCGCTTTTGTTCCCTGCTGAAATCCTTCTGTTCCCAGGACCAAACCCCTGCCCCACCGAGAACTTAAGGGAAGGCGTTGTGAGAACCAGCAGAGCTCTGCACACTCCCGAGGAATCGAGGAGCAGGAGGTAGCTCCTGCAGGACAGACCCTCCCCACGGGAGAGCCCTGCAGCCCTGACACCCCCTGGGAGCTTCCCCCCGAGCAGGACCTGGCTGCGGTCCCTCACTCCCCGCTGGGATTCTGCCCCGAGCCATCAGACCCTTCCAGGCAGAGCCTTTCTCCACAGGTGCAGTGCAGAGAGGATTTGGCTACAGGTCCAGCACATCCTCTGAGGAGCGGCCGAGCATCCACCGAGACTCCCCAAACTGAAAGGATGGAGCTTCCCCGTCAAAGCCTTCCCGGGAACAGAGTCCCACACATGCATTCCGGGGGGAGGGGAGCGTGCAGAGACCCACGGGAAGCCAGCTGGAAAATACCCTGGTAAAGAAATGGCATCGGGAGCTCTTACCTGCTCGGATCGGTATTCCCAGCTAGCAGCACACCTACAGCCCCAGGCTCTCAGGGGGCATCGCGGGGGTGTGGATTGCTGCAGGTCATGGGTGGGTACAGCCAGAAGCAAAAAAAAACCGACCCAAAACAACCCCCCCAAAATCCCCCAAAAGCCACAACATGACCCAAATGAGATCCCTGCAACGGCTGCCTCGTTACAAGCAAGATGAGATGAAGGAGGGGTTTTTACTTGCTCTGAGGCATCATATGGAGCTTAATCACAGCAGTTACGTATTGGGTTCTTTTGGCCTTCAATCAAGTGTGTCATTTCGGTGGCAGCTGCCTACGTGATGCCAGCACCCTGGGCTCTCCAGTCCTGTGCCAGTGCCGGCCTTGTGCAGCTATTCTACAGCTCAACAACGGGCGAATTCCATCTCCCAGGCTGCGGGAAGCTCCTCCTGTAGTCCAGCGAGCCCTTGGAGCCACCCAGGATCGCACACCTCTCCTCCGGTACCCAGAGCCCGGGGAGCCGCTCCCACCGCAGCGCCCGTCCCGCTCTCATCTCCCGGCGCAGCCCATCCGTATCCCGAGGACTTCCAGCACTCCCAAAGCCACCGGGAGCGGACACAGCTCGCCAGGCGCCCCGCGGACGAGCGCAGCACGGCGCTAAGGGGGAGGCAGCTGCTCCACGGAAAACAGCAAAACTTGGTGGGTGGGAAAGGTCTGAGGAGCTGCTGAGTAACCGCGGAACAGCTCAGCCAGGACCCGGCACAGCCCGGCAGCTCAGCCCTCCCCGCTGCAGCCCTGAGGCTGCTCGAGGGGGGAAGCAGGAGGCGAGCGCTGCAAATCAGGTGTTGAACCTGGTGATTGAATGAGCTGAAATCAGCCGGGGCTGGGCTCATCACGGCTCCGAGCAGGCAGCGGGGGGACGGGTACGACTCTGCTCGGGAGCATTTTGGTTGCCGACAGCGGCATCAGGAGGTGTTTGGGGCCGAATTCCTCCGTCAAGTGCATTTGTTGGGTTTGACAGATTCGTTAGGACCCATCCATTCAAACAGATGGCGGATGCTCCCTCTGCTCCGGGATCTGGGATCTCCATCCGTGTCCAACTCCCCGAGAGCACGACACTGCATAGACACCGAGCCCTCATGACATCACCCGCTACGGACGAGCAGGGGGCCAGGAAACGAATAAAAAGGGTTTTCTGGGCAGCCAAAGTGCTGTTGTGCCGCTCCATGGCAACTCCACAAACACGCGTGTGAGCGCCCACAGCCGCACACGGCCGGCGAGGGGGCACAGCCGCCGATTCGCCGCACAGCGTGGGGCCAGGTACCGAGGGGAGGGGATGAGCATCTGAGCGAGCATCTGAGCGAGCCTCCCGCGCACCCCCACGGCCACCCGCAGGTCCCTCCGCAGGGATCGCTCGGCTGCCGGCCCGTCTGAGCCGGCTGGCAGCGTTGGCTGAAGCCCCAACAGGTTCCCTGTGGAGCTGCGGTGGCCCCGAGCCGGGGAGGGGAGGGCGCTGCCGTCGCGCAGCCGGCTCCCTCCGAGCCCTCCCCTCCGTCCCAGCCCGGCCGGGGGGCAGCCCGAGCTCCCCATCCTTCGCGACCTCCTCACTCACCTCTCCACCAGCCGGCTCCTCCGCCACAGGTTTGCTCGGCTCCACTGTCCCCCCCCGCCCCTCCAGATCGCTCCCAGACGAGTTATTCAAAGGATGGAGGGAGGAGGCACAGAGAGATCTGGGCGGTGGGGATGGCGGAGAGAGAGAAGAAAATAATATAAAAAAAAACCCCAACAAGCAAAGGGATGAAATCAAATCAAACAAGCGAAGAACTGGACTGAAAGGAGGCGATGCTGAAGGAGGAGGAGGAGGAGAGCGGCGCGGCGCGGCAGCCCCGGCTCAGCGCCCCATGGCCCCCGCAGCCCCGAGCGCAGCCCGAGCCCC